>BHDV01064227.1:182597-200918 GCA_005406045.1 Adoxophyes honmai
ATGACAAATGATTATTATGATCAAAAAACGTTAGTACGAAAAATAATATGACAAGTAATGTTATGTGAGCCAATATGGACCCGTTTTTAAGACTAGTAGATGTAGAAAAAAATACAAAATTCGATTATCAAAGAAGAGGAAAAAGGCATTAATGGTAATTACGCCCCTATTCGTAGGATACGACGGCATAGCTTAAGGGCTCAGTGAAACGCTGCCGGACGCGAACGTGTTAATCTTGCCAAGTCAGATTTCGGGAACTGGAGCGTGAATCTCGCCCGAAAAGTGACGTTGAAAGTATTGTATACATACGTCACGCCTGTATTCCCAAACAGGGAATAAATAAAAGGGCACATGAAACGCTACGAGTACCAGCGCGAACAGGGATTGTTGAGCCACTTACCTATGTTTGTAACTTGGTCATGTAATACTAATCCAATAGCTAACATCTAGTCAGTCACATCGGTCATTGATTACACGTCTAAATTGGGAACAGTGGCAAGTGGCTCAACAATCCCGGTTCGTGACTGTACATAGCCGTGACTATTTTGACGTTGGACATTTGCAGCATATTTTTTTAGGTTATGTGTTGGCAGGTATGATAGTGACAGGTTGCTAGCGTGTTGCTTAAAATATAAAATTAAAAGTGTACCCGTAAATTGTCCTCAAGTGCAGGGGCGTGCCTACGACAATTTCCTTAAAAGCCTTCGTTGCTGAAATAATATCGGCGCGAACGGTAACTATACATATAGAGACAGACAGACTAGGTCACGGGCACAGGATATTATTAAATATCGGGGAAGTATTTCAGTCCCCGGCTTGTAACTTAGTAGGGTTTTTGTATTTATGCAACCGATCTCCAAAACTTCGTTAGCGCTATGTAGAACAATTTGATAGTTTGTTGATGACATCTGAGGAAGAAGTTCTACAACCTGTCACTATTATACCTCTTGAAAGCGTGAAATAGTCATAGCTTTGTTTGCTCTGCCTACCCCATTTAGGAACATAGTCGTGTTTGAATGTATGCGTATATGTATGTAGCTACAAATCGTCGTAAGGAAAAGAGGAAGAGTTGCAAGAAACTTGACAGGGAGTAATCATGTAATGGACTTTTTATTTAAAAGAATTATTGCAATAAAATCGTTAGCATACGGTTTAAGATTTTTAAGCAAACTTTTATAGGATTATTAGGAAATAATCATGACTTTATTTAATAAGCCGCACAAGACGCGTCCTTCCAGGCTGTCAAATCCATTTTGTCAATTTCCTGACAGCTGACCATCGGGTTTCTGAAAAAATGCAATAACTTCACATGTAAAATTATGGTAGGTATGGTGAAGGACTTTATCAATCTATGAGTCAACATAGAACTATTTCACAGTAAACGTGGTTATTATAAACTTTATGTTGCAATGTAATGATTTTTTATAATAAACCAATTAATTAAAAAAGCCATGGTAGCCCAGTGGTTCGACCTGTGGCCTCTTAAGCTGAGGGTCATGGGTTTGAGTCCCAGGCTCGTACCTGTGAACTTTTCAGAATTTACGCGCGAAATTAAAAGTGACAAAGTAGCTCGTCTTACCTGGGACCTGCGCGGATGAAACCTTGTCGCTGTATCTGAGTCACCTTGTCTGCCACCTCGCACAGGAGCTGCGATACCGTTGCCTTTCTGATCTCTAGGAGTTGACCTAAAAAGTCAGATAATACATACATCTATAGACTAGATCTGATTTGATCGAAAATTTCGTCATCATCAATCATTTCGGAACATAGGCGTGATTGTATGTACCTATTTATTGAAAAAAAAAGGCATGTGCAAGGACTTACGCAGCGTAAACGCGTTGGGTCGGTTCGGGCGCTCGTACCAGTGCCTGTCGGACTTCATACTCCTGAGGAGCTGTTCCACCACCAGGCAGTAGAAGGTTGGCGGCGCGAAGCCATTCTTGACAGATCTCTCGAGCCATACTCCCGCCAGTAAGTCAATGTCGTTCACGCTTTTATACAGATTTCGGAGATTTTCTAGGCTCTGAAATCAGGTTTGTCCATTTCAGATCTGGTCAGTATCTACATTTTAACACGATCACGGACAGACGGACACAGAGCTAGATAAACTTTTGATGTGATGCGAAATTACTCCATACAAAATGACGCGAGATTATTATATGGGAAAGACTTCCATAGAGAGATTTCTCTACAGGTAGATGTTATGCCTGGAGACCAAGTCCACAGAGAGAAAGTTAGAAGTTAGAAGTTGTATGTTTGTGTGGAATCAAAAATCTCGGAATCTTCAGATAGAAATTATAAACTTACATGGTCGTCAATGAGGTCAGACAGGTCTTCGAAGATCTTGTATGACCGTCCAGAACAGAACTCCCGGTACTTGACGTACGGGGGCATACCAAAATACCGCCCTCTGGCCAGGTCGAAGGTTCCCACGTCCGATGCTCGCTGCGCTATCGCTATTACGTTGTCACCCATCTGTAATGCATTATTAGTCAGATCTCTATAGATAGCCAATGCTGGCTTAGCATGCGCAAGCAACGTGCAGTGCTGATCAATCAGCGCGTGGCTTATCATCGAGCGACCAGTCACCATTTGTGTTTGATTATTCTCTCCACACGATGCAAGCTAATGTGGGGCCTATACTAACGAGTTAGCATGGTAATCCGGATAAATTTAACTCACTAGTTTTTTTGCCTTGCTTGCTATTTTCGTGTTTCATGGGAATCATGCCCAAATTATATGTTTTCAGCCACGAAGCCGTGAAGTATGCCTTAAATGGGACACATCAAGTGCTCAAACACGTTGCATCCCATAAAAGGAAACTACTCCTTCGTCAAAGCTCCAATGTTAGACCATGAGGTTGTTTCCCATCAACCAGCTGAGGCCTGGAAGCTTGAGCATGCACGGCATGACTGGCATCATAATCCATCGTGGATTGTCTTTATAGCCCCCTATTCAGCTAGTCTCGGGAGACAGCACATCTTTGACAAATACATACATACATATTCTCAGGCCAAGAGGGGAAGGCAAAACACATGAATGCGGAAAATCCAGTTTCACATTAAACAATTTCAGGATAAACAGATGATTAAACGTGATATTTCATCGACAGACTGCTAGCCCATCGCTCACAATACACTAATCCTTGCCCAGAGTTGACCTCCTACGAGTCCCACGGGAAGAAAAGGGATATCTTATGCTATTCTAACCCGGCACTACACGGGAAAAATAGTCAGACAAATCTTGAATAAAATATTTTTGGCAAATTTGATCTCCAAAATATTTGTTCCTGCACTCAATGAAAAATAATGGTATCTTGCCTGGGGGTCTATGATGTGGTCGATGTCAGCACTCGGTTGTCTGATAAAGCCCTGTGTGATGTAATCTATATTGTTGTCCACCGCGAAATATCCTGTCCGTGATGACACGTTCACTATAGGGATTTGTTTCAGGTAATGTCCGCCTTCGTCGTACATTCTGAAATGATAATGATGACAATGACCGCTGTATGGGATGTGGATTCGACGATTAGTGTTCCGATAGTCTCAGCTAATGGTCTCACAGCGAAGAGTTACGGCCATCAGCAAAGAAGACTCTAGACGTTTGGTTCAGGGTCTGATGCAGAAGGCGTTGCTCCTTGGCACGGCGCGCATCGTCAGGACGTCTCTCGGTCTGCAGCCCTAACCGTCGGTTGCCTGGGTCTTTCCCCGTTACCAGGCACCTTAGGTTAGGTTTTTATAATATTTATTTGTTTTTTTTTTGTATAACTTTTGTGAAAACCTACCGAAAATAGAAATAAATATACTTACATGATTCTGAAATCCATGTAAAACTAGGAACTTACTGGGGGGCGATTTGACCAAAAACCAAACGAGAATGTAGTTTTTTAGAGTCTTGGTAGGTCTTGGTAGAAGTTACTTTTATTTGCTGTTTGGCCAGTTACAGTTACTCCCACATTCATATTAGTAAGGAAGTACAAACCAGGGTATTGCTTAAGTTACTTATGGTAGATTAAAATAGACTATGTATGTATGTAGACAACATCGCATAGCAATCTTACTTGAGCGTGCCTTCCTGCATTAGATGGGTCCACCGCATCACATAAGGAAATTCGAGTGTTATTTGTGGTGTTATCTTCTTGTCGTAAAGATCTCGGAAACCAGGGTCCGAAGAAATGACGGAGTCTCTTATTAGGTACTCACGACCTGTATATAGAGAAATTAAATTATTTTAGCCCAATAATGTTGTCACGAAGTATAGGCTAACAACCTCGAGTAAGTAAAATATGATCACTAGTACTATCATAATTGTCTGTTCTTGATCAAGCAAAGCGTAAGTCAAAATACCTCTGATCCACCTATCTCTTCTGTCTATCTGTACTCAGTTTCATTTAAGATACGAATTTTAATGGTCAATTCCACTCACGTTTTTAATTAAATCCAAGGCGTCACCTTTTGTGTTAACAGGCTAATCTTAAATGAAATGGGGTCAAAAACCTTCTATAAAACATCAACTTCAGACAAGCAATGGTTTTGTCATTTCTAAACAAGTAGCTAATAGAACTTGTCTTATTTTGAGCTGAAATATTACACGTGCACTTACCAAGCAAAATCGGAAGGAATTCATAGTAGAATATCTGAATAGACGTAGCTATGTTGATGTCTCTGGCAGTCTGGAATAGCTTCTCATCGCTCCAACAAGGGTTGAGATCCGCCAAGGCGTTAGCAATCCTGTTGTGGTTCCTCCAGAACCAAATGGAGAACAGGTTGACACCCACGAGGGAATTGGTCCCAGGATCGGCTGGAAATGGTTTTATTATGAACTTTCACTTATTAAAATCTTATAATAATAATTACTAGCTGGGTGACCGAGCTTTGCTCGGATTATATTTTGGATACATTGAAATACTGGTAATCAGGGCCCGTGACTTTCATGCCGTTGACACAAAAATGACGTCACGCTCCTTAAAGGGTGATCCCAAATAGTTTGATTGCAAATTATTAATCATTTCTCACGCCTGTATTCCCAAGAGGGGCAGGCAGAGCACATGAATTCAAAAATCCTGTCCCACGTTTAGCAATTTCAGGGTAACCAGATGGTTAAACGTGTATGTGTGTGAGCCAATCAATTTTATGTGTTGTTATTCTATACCGTAAGTAGGGACACAACTGTGATAGAGTTGCTAAGAAAAATGTTGTGACGTAATGTATGTATGCATAAATGTCACGTACGAGTGTCATGGCATCTAGTTTCATGCGGTGGCTCGTTCAGCATACACAAGTTGGGAACTGTCTTGGTCGAAGGTGGATACACCCTGCCGTCTTCCACTTCGTAACGCAGCAGACCACGGTAGTAGAGCCGTAACTTTAACAGCGATGCCTTGTCACCGTTGCCGTAAATTGAGGACAGATCGAAGACAGGTGTTGATTCTGTTTCCTGGAAGAATTATTTATGTATTGGTTTTTCAGGTTGGAGAGTGGCTGGAAATCCGTTGTCTTTGGTTAGGTCCTAATTTAATCCAGTAGAGCCTGGGATGTCATGAGTAGCAGCGGGTTTTCCAAATAAAAGTGCTTTTTTCCAATAACATTATATTTTTTTATAAAAATTGCTCCTGTTTGGTGTCTGGATAGAATAATTAATTCATTTAATCTATGAATTTAAGTCATTTAATATTTACCATGAATTACCTATTCGGCGAAGGAAAACATGAGGAATCCAACACAGCGATGAAGTAATGCAATAAAGAGAGTTACATACATAATTCACAGTTGTGTATGAAGTTTGCAATCTGCACTGGCCCCGCGTGGGAACTATAGTCATACAGTGAGAGTATTTAGGCTGGATTATTACATTTATTAAGTACTAGCTGTGCGCGCGACTCCGTTCGCGTGGAATAGTGACTAATTTCCCCCGTTTTTTCCACATTTTCCCATATTTCTTCACTCCTATTAGTCGTAGCGTGATGTTATATAGCCTAAAGCCTTCCTCGATAAATGGTCTATCCAACACAAAAAGAATTTTTCAAATCGAACCAGTAGTTACTGAGATTAGCGCGTTCAAACAAACAAACAAACAAACAAACAAACAAACAAACAAACTCTTCAGCTTTATTATATTAGTATAGATTATTAATTAAATCTTACCCTCTCAGGTACAGTTCCCTTGCGGAGGCATCCATGGTGCTGGTAGGTTATAGGCTTGGTCAGGTTCATACATCGCACTCCGGAGAAGTAGTGTACCGGGTCGTCGCTGGGGACCTTTTGGGGGCAGCACAGGGGCTCGCTTTTGCCCTTTGGAGTGCAGCAGAACGGTCTGTTTAGGACTTGATCCGCTGGAAATTAAAGACCAATTTACATCCTGCGTACCTACAACAATATGCGAACAGGGTGGCATCCCAAGTTCAGGTACGGTCCACCGGTGGGACCTCATAAAATCCTAATGCCGTATGGGCACAATAATGCCAGAATTTCGGTTCTGTTAACGTCGCAGTTGTACCCTATCCTAACCCACCTTCCCGACACGATATTGGTTCTATGAGGGTCGCAGTTCTAACCTAACCCAACTCACCTTTTTGGCAGGATATCGGTTTCTTTTTTAAACGTCACAGTGCCAACTTGACCCAAAAAAAGCATTCTACCCAGACAATATTATCCTATTACCAACCTATAACTTTCGGATAAACAATCTTTCGAAAAATTGTGGATTATGCCAAATACACTTTCTGCAAGAATAATATTCGCCGAAAACAAAGTATGCGAAGTCTGTTATGTTATGCTAAATACGTTTCGGACATCATAAATTATGCAAAATAGATGGCACCCGGCTATGGCATCATAAAAACGGTAATACAAACAATCACGCTTATGTTCCCAAATGAGGCAGGCAGAGCTCACGAAACGTGAAATAGACAAACATGATTATGACTATTTCAATCATATCTTACCCGAATCAAGGGCTGGAACGAAGTCAACAGTTGTGAAGACGAAGTAGCCAGTGGCGAGCTGGGTGAAGACCTGGCTGGACCTCTTGCCCGTGGCGAGGATCCCGGTGCGGAGGTGCCGGCTCGGGGCGAGGGGCTCTCCGGACTCGGCAGGCCTCGGCTCGAATGCTGGGGGGACGTGGGAAAGAATAGTATGTGTGCAAGTAACGCAGTTTTATGAACTAGTTATACACTCATCTTGAAAAACAGTCCTAGGTTCTGAGACTATCCTTAGTTGCCCCACTTTTTGAAATGATTTTATATCCTTTAGTAAGTACAAAAAATTGATCATTTCAAAACAAGTAGGTACTTCGGTTTACTATCTTCAAATTTAAAAAAGTATTAAACACTATCTTTGATATCACCACAGTACCTGTAGGCAATTTTTGCAGACTTGTCTTCAAATTTTGCCTAACTCATGTAAATTACGGTTAGAATAAATCGTAAAAGAAAAGAAAAGACCCCGAAAAAATACATTTGTTACCTTGATTCAATTAAAATCACTTCTACTTACCGTCTCCGAATACAGGAGAGAGCAGCCTCAGGAACGGCGTGTGCGCCGAGCCCCTCTGCGGGCTGTCCAGGTTGTTGCAGGTGCCGTCCAGACGCCTGCCCTCGTTGGGATCACAAGGTTCTATCTCGGCTATGCACCATCTAGGCATAAAACATTTTTGTTTTAAAATAATAAATAATGAATAATATTTAATAATAATGTTTTAAATAATAGGGTACACGACTAAAGAAAACTATTTAGTCCGTCAGATGGATTACCAAAAAATATTGTAATTGTACACATATTTTTTATTTTCTTTGACAAATGAAAAAAAAACCGGCCAAGTGCGAGTCGGACTCTCGCACTGAGGGTTCCGTAAACGATACGTAAGTAAACCATCCGTGATGTAGCTTACAGCCATCGCCATCTAGTGACAGATTTTCGAACTAATGATAATTTTTTATTTTTATTCATTAAAAAAAAACTACTTAGTAGATTTTGTTCAAACCAATTTTCGTTGGTAGTTTTTATGGTAATGTACATCATATATTTTTTTTACATTTATCACTCTTTTATTTTAGAAGTTAGAGGGGGGGGACACAACTTTTTCAACTTTGGAAGCGTCTGTCGCGCAAACGATACACTTTAGAAAAGTATGATGTTAGAAACCTCAATATCATTTTTGAAGAGCTATCCATAGATACCCCACACGTATGGGTTTGATGAAAATTTTTTTTTTGAGTTTCAGTTCCATGTATGGGGAACCTTAAAAAATTATTGCTTTTTTTTAATTTTGTGTCAAAATCTTAATGCGGTTCACAGAACACATCTACTCACCAAGTTTTATTACTATAGTTCTCATAGTTTCCGAAAAAAGTGGCTGTGACATACGGACGGACGGACAGACAGACGGACAGACGGACAGACATGACGAATCTATAAGGGTTCCGTTTTTTGCCATTTGGCTACGGAACCCTAATGACGATAATACAGCGCTTTAAAGTTTTGCGTGTTATTTTTAGATTTTGATTTAATTAACGTAGTTTTACTATTCAAGTCACTTTCAATTATTTTTTTGTGCTTATTTTATTTCTACAAATACGTACTGTTTATTTAAGTATTTAAGAACTTACTTTTTCTTGTTTTCATCAGCGAGTAGGGCGTCAGCTGGTGACAGTGGGGTTCCAAAATAATTGTCATAGTAGAGTGGACCCTTAGCCTCTAACTCCACCAAAAGAGGCAGCAATACGAAAAGTAACTTCATATCGCTACCATTGACTCATCTATACTCCCCGATGTGAGATCGAACGAAACTAAATGTATTGTTTTCCATTAAATAGCTAAGTTTTGCATTAAAATGCGTACTGTTAGCAACAAGGGTATCGACCGTCAAACTACCAATTTTTTTTAATTTCGTTCTTATTGCTACTAAGCGAAGATCGGATGTATACTTCTGGCACTTTAGTCGTGGTGATACTTTTGTTGCTTGTTGTATTGCAAACAAAATTATAAGAATACCCAATTGACGAATGTTTTATTTGATTCACACTTGTGCAAATATGAGCCTAATTAAAATTTAATTACGTGGGTTATTTTAATTTCTTAACAGTGTTCCCAGGTTCAGTGTTCAATCTTCCGAGTAACAAGTAAAATACCTACTGTTAGTAGGAAACTACTGAAGAAAACAGCGATAACTCACGAGGAAAATTAGGTACTTAAAGTAACTTACTTTCGGTACCATTTGGGAACACAAGCGTGATTGTACGTCAGCGTGTATGTACCATCGCGAACAGGGTTTGTTGAGCCACTTACCTATGTTTGTAACTTGGTCGTGTAATACTAATCCAATAGCTGACATCTAGTCCGTCACATCTGTCATTGATTACACGTCTAAATTGCGAACAGTGGCAAGTGGCTCAACAATTCCAGTTCGTGACTGTATACGAATCGTCGTAAGGAAAAGAGGATGATTTGCAGGGAACTTGGCAGTAAGGTAATCATGTATAGGTAGACCTTTTATTCAAAATAATAATTACATTAAAATCGTTAGCATACGACTCAAGATTTTTAAGCAAACTTTTATAAGATCTTTAAGAAAAAATCATGACTTTATTTAATAAGCCCCACAAGATGCGTCCTTCCAGGCTGTCAAATCCATTTTGTCAATTTCCTGACAGCTGACCATCGGGTTTCTGAAAAAATACAACAATTTCACATGTAAGGTGTTATGTTTCACATATATGATCAAGGACTTTAATCCATAAGCCACCATTAATCCACAATCGAGGTACCATTTCGCAGTAAACGTAGTTATTATAAACGTAGGTGTCTAATGTTGCATGAATGGATTTTTGTAAATAAATTAATTAAGTAATTAAAAGAATAAGGAAAGTGATGCGCCTTTAGTAACGCCATTGTTCGTCACAGGCTGATGATGATGAAACAAGAGTGCCAAGAAATTGGTCTACCCTCTTATAATCGAACCGCCAAAGTGTAAACACGGTAAGTCGGAAAAGAATAGTAAGACCAAAAAATAACCACTTATTTGTACACAAACAATAGTTTTCCAAATCAACTTTTCATCTATCTATCAACGAGAGATGACGAAGTAGCTCGTCTTACCTGGGACCTGCGCGGATGAAACCTTGTCGCTGTATCTGAGTCACCTTGTCTCCCACTTCACACAGAAGCTGAGACACAGTGGCCTTTCGGATCTCTAGGAGTTGACCTGAAAAAAAAATACTTACATAGTCGACATATTTTTTGATTTGATCTAAAATGATCCGAGAAGTGGCTACGAAACGAGAAATAGTCGTTGTTTTACGGGTTAGGATAACACCTCTCCATTTCTTCCGTGGAAGTCGCAAGAGGCGACTAAGGAAATAGGTTACTTTGGGTGACAGGCTAGCCACCTGTCACTATTATACTACCTCTTTCGTTTTCAAGCCTAAAATTATGCAAGAAGTTGCTGGGAAGCGTGAAATAGTCATAATCATGGTTTTTGTCTAATGTCATTTGGGAACATAGGTGAGATTGTATGTATGGAAAGAATGTATCTAAAATGGCATGTGCAAGGACTTACGCAGCGTAAACGCGTTGGGCCGGTTCGGGCGCTCGTACCAGTGCCTGTCGGACTTCATACTCCTCAGGAGCTGTTCCACCACCAGGCAGTAAAAGGTTGGTGGCGCGAAGCCATTCTTGACAGCTCTCTCGAGCCACACTCCCGCCAATAGGTCAATGTCGTTCACGCTTTTATACAGATTTCGGAGATTTTCTAGGCTCTGAAATCAGGTTTGTCCATTTCAGAACTGGTCAGTACATTTTAACACGTTCACGGACAGACGGACTCAGAGCTAGATAAACTTTTGATGTGACGCGAAATTTCTCCATATAAAATGACGCGAGAAAAGTACCTATAGGGGAAAGAATTCCATAGAGAGATTTTTTCTACAGGTAGATGTTATGCCTGGAGACCGAAGTCCACAGAGAGAAAGTTGGAAGTTGTATTTATGCAACCAATCGTAGAAACTTCGTTAGCGTGATGTATGATCGCTTAGTTCGGCTATTCGACGAATGTGGTGATAGGGCGCTACATCAGCCCCCCTTTTTAATCCGGAAGTCGATGAGGTATCGTAGTACAGTGGGATATTGCAAGGGCCAGTTGTAAGCTCGAGCCGCGTTGGCGAGCGTTGATGATCCGCCGTGATTGTAGGAGAGCGAGTTGCTCGGATCCGATGTGATTGGCGGAGTGCGTACCTAGAGCTAGGTGAGGGTCACGTTGGAGCTTTCAGTCAGGTTGGACACTGTAGAACCAGGTATGGAGGTTAGCAACATGCTAGTGGTGCACAGGTGCTTCTTCCACAAACATCATCAACTGTCAAAGGGGACTACTTCGTGTTAACGAAGTTTCGATGATCGGTTACATAAGTATCACTGCCAACATTCTCTCTGTGCACTTCGGTTTCCAGGCACAACATCTGCCTGGAGAGAGATTTATTGGAGTCTTTCCCTCAACTCCATCAAATGGCATAGGTGTCAGAACCTGGTGTGGTGACGAGTAGACTCATAAATTTAAGAGGAAATCGAAAGCTTCTACCAACTTACACCATCGTCGATGAGGTCAGCCAGGTCTTCGAAGCTTTTGTATGAACGTCCAGAGCAGAACTCCCGGTACTTGACGTACGGGGGCATGCCGAAGTACCGCCCTCTGGCCAGGTCGAAAGTTGCCACGTCTGAGGCTCGCTGCGTTATTCCTAATACGTTATCGCCCATCTGTAATGCATTGTTAGTCAGATCACTATAGCCCATGCTGGTTTAGTATCCGCAAGCAGCGTGTGGTGGTGACCAATCACTATCTCCACACGATGCAAGCTAATATGGAGCCTATACTAACGAGCATGGTAACCCGGATAACATTAATTAACTAATCGATAATGAACAAACATATTTTTTTTTTGCTTGCTATTTTCTTCTTTCATGGGAATCATGCCCTAATTATATGTTTTCAGCCACGAAATCGGGTAGCCGTGAAGTCTGCCTTAAATGGGACAAATCAAGAAGTGCTCAAACACGTTGCATCCCATAAAAGAAACTACTCCTTCGTCAAAGCTCCAATGTTAGACCATGAGGTTGCTTCCCATCAATCAGCTGAGGCCTGGAAGCTTGAGCATGCACGGAATGACTGACATCATAATCCATCGCAGATTGTCTTTATAGCCCCATTTTTAAGCTAGTCTCGGGAGACCGCACATCTTTGACGAATACATACATATTCTCAGGCCAAGAGGGGTAGGCAAAACACATGAATGCGGAAAGTCCAGTGTCACGTTAAGCAATCTATACTAATATAATAAAGCTGAAGAGTTTGTTTGTTTGTGTTTTTGTTTGTTTGTTTGAACGCACTAATCTCAGGAACTATTGGTTCGAATTGAATTTTTTTTGTGTTGGATAGACTATTTACCGAGGAAGGCTTTAAGTTATATAACATCACACTGCGACCAATAGGAGCGAAGAAATACTGCAAAATGTGGAAAAAAAACGGGGAAAATTACCCAAAGTCAATATTCCACGCGAACGGAGTCGCGGGCACAGCTAGTTTCAGGATAAACTGTCTATGGTTAAACGTGACATTGTATCGACAGACTGCTAGCCCATCGCCCACACTACACTAGTAATCCTTGCTCAGAGTCGACCTCCTACGACACCCACGGGAAGAAAAGAGGAGATCTTATGCTATTCTAACCCGGCACTACACGGGAAAAATAGTCTGACAGATACTTGCATAAAATATTTTTGGCAAATTCAATCTCCGAAATATTTGTTCTTGCATTCAATTAAAACCATATCTTGCCTGGGGATCTATGACGTGGTCGATGTCAGCACTCGGTTGTCTGATGAAGCCCAGGGTGATGTAGTCTATATTGTTGTCCACCGCGAAATATCCTGTCCGTAATGACACGTTCACAATTGGGATTTGTTTTAGGTAATGTCCGCCTTCGTCGTACATTCTGAAATGATAATGATAGCAAGGAGCGCCGTATGGGATGTAGATTCGACGATTAGTGTTCCGATATTCTCAGCTAATGGTCTCATAGCGAACTGTCACGACCATCAGCTCAAAAGACTCTAGACGGTTGGTTCAGTGTTGCTCCTTGAAACGATGCACATAGTCAGGAGGTTCCTCAGTCTGCAGCCCTAACCGTCGGTAGTTTGCTAGTTTGGGTCTTGCTCCGTTACCAATGGCACACTAGGTTAGGTTTTTGTAATATTTAGATTATTATTTTTTTGGATCAATTTGGATGCGCTCTTTTATTTCTAAGGAGGTTCTTCAGCTAAGGTCCTCTGAGAGTTCTTTCGAAGTTGCTTAAATTACTTATGGCAGATTAAAAAAAACTTCGTAGATATCGCATAGCAATCTTACTTGAGCGTGCCTTCCTGCATTAAATGGGTCCACCGCATCACGTAAGGAAACTCGAGGGTTATTTGCGGCGTTACTTTCTTGTCGTAAAAATCTCTGAACCCAGGGTCCGAAGAAATGACGGAGTCTCTTAAAAGATATTCACGACCTGTGAATGGAGAAATTAAATTATTTTAGGTCAGTAACACTATCATAATTATCTTTTCCTGGTCGAGCAAAGCTTAAGATAAAATAATTTTAAACAAAAAAAAAACCGACTTCAAATTTGGGCTATACTGCAAGCATTTGTCTAATGAGGGTGACCTTCCATCACCAGCAGGCCTGACTAATTACTGAAATTATAATTTCCAGCCTGCAGGTGCATTCAGTATTGAAAGAATTATCCTTTAACTCCTTTAAGGAGTTGACCTTCCATCATCAGCTCAGTCATATTTTATTTACTGCCAGACGTAAATACTGGTGTAGCTTTGAAAAATGTACTAAAAACATTACCTGTGCCTATAAAATTTGAGGGTTGCCCTCGATTTCCCTCATATTCCATCATCAGGTCAAGATATGCTGACAATGGGACCACCTGGAAACTATATCCTTTCAAACTAAAAAAGAATTTTTCAAATCGGTCCCGGCGTCTTCGAGTAATCAGCGAACACACATAAAAAAAAGAAAAAAAAAAAAAGATCCCGACGAATTGAGAACCTCCTCCTTTTTTGAAGTCGGTTAAAAACATTTGATTGGTCTGATCCACCTGTCTACTCCTGTCTATCTGTATTCCGTTTCATTTAAGATTGGAATTTTAACGGTTGAATCACTCTTTTAAGTCATTGAGGATAGAACCTATAGAGTACTAATGTCATCTTGGTTGTTCGGAAATTATTCCGCAAAACAATTGAAGTGATCGCTGTGCTCTTATTGGCCGGTCCAAGATCGCGCGTAACGCTAGTGCCTTTTTCTCTACGGTTATTGGTTCTGTACAGTTTCTGTGACAGTGACGGTGACGTTTAGTATGTTGAAATCAACAAACTATTTGCGGACCGGGGTTGCGAACATTGTTTCTCTATAGGTTCTATCCTCTATGTTTTAAGTAAACCCAAGGTCTCACCACAAAAATGGAGGTACTGTTTGTGTTGTGAACATTATTATAACAAACAGTGTAAGTGTCGGCGCTATAATGATTTCTAGTTTAACCTCTAGAATTTTGAAAAAAAAAAAAACAAATTTTGTCCTTCAACAGATCAATCTTAAATGAAATTGGGTTACTATGATAAGTTGTCTTTTTTAATCAAATAAATACCTTCTAGGTACGTATAAAACATCGACGTCATACAAGCAACTGTTTTGTTATTTCTAAACAAGTTACAAAAACTCTTGTCTTATTTCGAGCCAAAATATTACACGTGCACTTACCAAGCAAAATCGGAAGGAATTCATAATAGAATATCTGAATAGACGTAGCTATGTTGATGTCTCTGGCAGTCTGGAATAGCTTCTCATCGTTCCAACAAGGGTTGAGATCCGCCAAGGCGTTAGCAATCCTGTTGTGGTTTCTCCAAAACCAAATGGAGAACAGGTTGATACCCAGGAGGGAGTTGGTCCCAGGATCGGCTGGAAATCGTTTTATCATGAACCTTCGCTTGTTAAAGGCGCAGCGTAGGACGTCCAGCTACAAGATTGGACTGATGACCTTAAAAAGTTCGGAAGACGCTGAATGCAGGTCGCTTCCAAGGTCGATGCAAGTCTTAAGGAGAGGCCTTCAGCAGTGGACGACCTACGGCTAAGATGATGATGTTGATGATGATTTATTAAATTTGTTGTTTCATACATATATCCATTGTTTTATGTTTAGCTGATGGCAATGAGGCCGTGACTTCGGTCTTTTCGTGTTAGTAACAAACGCATATCATAACATTCAACATGCATCTATGTATGTGGGCCAATACATTTTGTGTTGTTATTCTATGCCGGAAGTAGGGAGACATAATGTGATAGTGAAAAATGTATTGACTGACTTATGTAGAGGAGACTGGAGCCCCAACTAGGCGGAGCCTGTGTTAGGTCACCAGGTCTTGAATCCTCAGGTGTCCGTAGCTATGCAGCTTATACATTTACATTAAAACGATAGTGTATGTGTTGTAACAATTTCGAACTCACTGCGGACTGTAAGTATTCAAGAAAATCACAAATTTTACTGAGAACAAAATGCTAGGTTCAATAGTCATGCATGAAAAAGTTGTAATCATGGTATTGTGCGCAACCCCACTTAGGAATACAAGCTTGATTGTATGTGTAAATGTCACGTACGAGTGTCATGGCATCTAGTTTCATGTGGTAGCTCGTTCAGTACACACGAGTTGGGAACCGTCTTCATCGAAGGTGGATACACCCTGCCGTCTTCCACGTCGTACCGCAGAAGACCGCGGGAGTAGAGCCGCAACTTTAACAGCGATGCCTTGTCACCGTTTCCGTAAATTGAGGACAGATCGAAGAGAGGCGTTGATTCTGTTTCCTGGAAGAATTATTATTATTTGTGTACAGGTTGGACAGTAGTACGGTATGGTATATTGACGAATTAATTTAATCTACGTGCAAAATCTAATCTGATATTTACCACGACCTATTCGGTGAATAATTAATTATTCACTGTTGTGTATGAAGTTTCCAATCCGCGTGGGAACTAGCCCTACAATGGGAATATTTGTTAATCTTACCCTTTCAGGTACAGTTCCCTTGCGGAGGCATCCATGGTGCTGATACGTTATAGGCTTGGTCAAGTTCATACATCGCACCCCGGAGAAGTAGTGCACAGGGTCATCGCTGGGGACCTTTTGGGGGCAACACAGGGGCTCGCTTTTGCCCTTTTGTGTGCAGCAGAATGGCCTGTTTATGACTTGGTCCGCTGAAAATTAAAGACCAGTTTACATATTGTGTACAACGATATGCGAGCAGGGTGGCATTCAAAGTTTTGGTACGTATCACCAGCGGGGACCTCATGAAATCCTAATGCCGAATGGGCATAATAATGCCAGAATTTTTGTTCTGTAAACGTCGCAGGAGTCCTAACCCACCGGTTATATGAGGATCGCAGTTTTTCTTACCTAACCTACCCCTCCTTTTAGCACGATTTCGGTTCCATGAGGATCGCAGTCCTAACCTAACCTAGCCTTCCTTTCTGGCATGATTTCGGTTCTATTAAGATCGCGATTCTAACCTAACCTAACCCACCTTTCTGGTATGTTATCGATTCCTTTTTAGGGTTCCGTAGCCAAATGGCAAAAAAACGGAACCCTTATAGATTCGTCTTGTCTGTCTGTCTGTCTGTCTGTCTGTCCGTCCGTCTGTCCGTCCGTCCGTATGTCACAGACACTTTTTTCCGAAACTATGAGAACTATACTAATAAAAATTGGTGAGTAGATGTGTTCTGTTAACCGCATTTAGATTGTGACACAAAATTAAAAAAAAAGCAATAATTTTTTAGGGTTCCCCATACATGGAACTGAAACTCAAAAACAATTTTTTCATCAAACCCATACGTGTGGGGTATCTATGGATAGCTCTTCAAAAATGATATTGAGATTTCTAACATCATACTTTTCTAAAGTGAATAGTTTGCGCGACAGACGCTTACAAAGTTGACAAAGTTGTGTCCCCCCCCCCCCTCTAACTTCTAAAATAAAAGAGTAATAAATGTAAAAAAAATATATGATGTACCATAAAAACTATCAACGAAAATTGGTTTGAACGAAATCTACCAAGTAGTTTTTTTTTAATAAATTAAATAAAAATTAATCATTAGTTCGAAAATCTGTCACTAGATGGCGTTGTAATCGGTTTGTACGGAACTCTCAGTGCGTGAGTCCGACTCGCACTTGGCCGGTTTTAACCTCTCGTATGGTGAGGAGCAGATCTCCTCCATACAAATGCTTAGAAAAAATCAGCTAAATACGTTCCGAACAAAACAAAAAAAAGAAACCGATGGCATCCGTCTATGGCATCTTAAAAACGAAAATGTCGTACCCGAATCTAAGGCAGGGGTGAAGTCAGATGTTACGAAGACGAAGAAGCCTGTAGCAAGCTGGGTGAACACCTGGCTGGACCTCTTGCCCGTGGCGAGGATCCCGGTGCGGAGGTGCCGGCTCGGGGCGAGGGGCTCCCCGGACTCGGCAGGCCTGGGCTCGAATGCTGGGGGGACGTGGGAAAGAACAGTATGAGTGCAAGTAACACGCAAGGCGAGTAAAACTAATTGTTTTAATGATGTACTTCTTCGATCTAATAATACCACTAGATATCGGATTGGTGCAAAAAATACGTCCCGGGAATTAACTGCTCAAATCAGGAGTGATCTTAAGGCCAATCAACGAGCCTGATTTGCAGCTCGTTGGTATTGATCGACACATAGTTTTGCATGGCAAGCCGAGTAAATAATATAGCAAGACGACGAGCGGCGAGCCACACCGTGGTGTTCATTGATACATCGGCGAGGTTTATCGACGAGCCATAAAACCACAGCTCTACTCTCCCGTCGATCAGGGCCTTTGAGTTTAGTTCAGTGCAACGCTTTGTATGAAAATGTAGGTAGCTCTCTGCGCACGACATGGCGTCACTACGCCTCACTAATCCACGCGTGGTCTATTATACTAAGTGCTAAAATAAGGCCTGGTAAATGACTGTAGTCACCGTATTTAATTTAAAATCTATTCTACTTACCCTCTCCGAATACAGGAGAGAGCAGCCTCAGGAACGGCGTGTGCGCCGAGCCCCTCTGCGGGCTGTCCAGGTTGTTGCAGGTGCCGTCCAGACGCCTGCCCTCGTTGGGGTCACAAGGTTCTATCTCGGCTATGCACCATCTAGACAAAACATTTTTCTACTTCAATAGGTTAGACCAGGGTTTCTCAAACTTTCGGCTCCGCGAACCCCTGTTAATAAACTTTTGGTTCC
>BHDV01064227.1:200954-258295 GCA_005406045.1 Adoxophyes honmai
AAAAAAATACATGTGTACAATAGAAAATAAGGTTTTTATTTAAATAAAAAAGGGACAACAAATTGCACCAAAAGTAATGTCTTTGTAATATTAATGTGATGGGTGTCCTTATATTTTGTCGCAATTGGATTGAATGTTAGAAGTAAATGGCGAACCCTAGGGGTTCGCGTACCCCACTTTGAGAAACCCTGGGTTAGACGATAAAAAAACTATTTAGCTAGTCCGTCAGATGGATTACCAAAAAAGATTGTACACAATTTTTCATTTTATTTGACTAACGACAAAATGACGATAATACAGCGCTTAAAAGTTTCACGTGGCGTTCAACCTATTTTTAGACTTTGATTTAATTAATGCAGTTTTATGGTTTAAGTCACTTTCAATTTGTTGTTTGTACTTGTTTTGTTTCTGCAAATACATATTAATTTATATAAGTGTTTAGGAACTTACTTTTTCTTATTTTCATCAGCGGTTTGTGCGTCAGCCGGTGACAGCGGGGTTCCAAAATAATTGTCATAGTAGAGTGGACCCTTAGCTTCTAGCCCCACTAGTAGAGGCAGCAACACGAAAAATAACTTCATATCGCTACTAATTCATCTGTACTCCCCAAAGTGAGATCGAACGAAGTGTATTGTTTTTCATTAAATACCTAAGTTTTGAATTTAAATGCGTACAGTTAGCAATAGGGTTATCAGCCGTCAAACTACCAAAAATTTGTTATTACGTTCTTATTGTTCCTAATCGAAGGTCGTGTGTATACTTCGGGCACTTTAGTCGTGGTCCTACTTTTGTTGCTTGTTGTATTGCAAATAAAATTATGAGAAGAAATAGTGAATATTTTATTTGATTCACACTTGTGCAAATAGAAGCCTTATTAAAATTAGATACGTTTGATATTTTAATATCTTAGTATATTAAAAGTGTTCCGTGTGGTGTCGGGTTTAGAAAACTCTTCTTAATATCTTCCGTGGATGTCGTAAGAGGCAACTAAAGGCCCAATCAGACGGTTCATTCCGAGTGATTGCTTCATTTTTCTAGTGAATTCATTCGAAAGTTTGTTTCATTCCGTGTTCAGACGTGTCATTTCGAGTGAATAGTACCGAATGAAAGGCGAAAATGAAAGAAAAATGAACCGTCTGATTGGGCCTTAAGGAAAGTACTTTTTAGGCAACAGGCTAGCAACTGTCACTATTATACCTGCCAACTCAAAACAAAAAATATATACCAGAAGTGGCCGCGAAACGTGGAATAGTCATGGTTTTGACTATGTAATATTTCGTGTGCTCTGCCGAACCATTCGAGAACAGGCGTGAAGTTTATCTTTGCATTTTTCGCTGTACGAGCACTGTAATAATTATGCAAACCGTGAAATTCACATTTGATGACCTGCATTACATCAAGAAATTAATTCCCTGACCTGATAGAAGACGGACAAACAAACAAACAATTAATAAGAGCCTACGTTAGCTGACGTGGTTTACCCACAGCGGAAAACTTTTTTCGGATATTCAAAAAGTTTAGCAAAGGAAGGAAACAATAAAAAAAATTTAGTTGGTGCCTAAATTTACCTAATACCAGAAACAATCGGAATTAGAACACTAACGTTCATCAGATCAATAAATATTACGTAAGATTCCTTTGCTAAACTTTTTGAATATCCGAAAAAAAGCGAGGTAGTAAACAAAAACGTTCTTAACCTGTCAAATCTGACATAAAGTTTGTTTACTTTTAGTTAAGAACCTAAACCGACAGAGTATAACTGGCGCGGGCGGCGGGCGTCCGCCCCGTGCGTACGCGAGTCGCTCACGGATTATTCATTATACCGGTAGTAATAAACGCCTAGTTCGGACTGGGCAGTATTTTAATCGAGTGGCGGGTATTTTAGTTACTACTTGTCTGGACCACAGACTTATATTAAACTAGATACCGCGAGTTCCTGCATTTGTATGAAAACCCAGCGTGTCACTTTTTCTCAACGGTAGGTATCGTCACATGAGCACTTTAGCGATGGGAATTGACAGGCCGAGTGAAACTCATTCAAAGATGATGTCTCCTTATTCAAATTATCCTGTCTCTAGGCAGTTAAACCTAATCTAAGTGTTATAAAACTAATTTAAATCGCGTCAAAGGAGGAGCATTGCTCTTCCTTTTGGCTCCATTTTGGCACGCAAAGTACATACATTTAGGTCATCTAGTTCGATATAAATCTGTGGTCTGGACAATGAATATTCGCCCGCCGCGGCCTTGCTGGCCCGCCGCGGGTGTACGGAGCGGGCCTCACAAGCGTGCGCGCGCGGCGGGTGTCCGCGTCAGCGAGCGTTGGCCCCAAGCGAGGTCCCGGTTGTGGAGTGGGTTCCTGTGCGGCATCCTTTGCATACGGGACCCTAGAAACTGTGCGTAGTTTTGGCACTGTTTATTTTCAATACAGTTGCCCAAACATTGGTATTTGTAATAAAGCTAAATTACATTTTCGGCACGCATCTGAAGCCGCTTGGTAACACTTAAATATTTTTAGTATGACTTATATGTCTCCATGTTTTTAATATGTAACTTGGTTTAAAAAAGTACATACATAAGTTGCCAAGTGACACAATCTTGTTTTAATAAACAAAGTGACCAATGAGTGCAATTTTTTCCTTGGATTTTTTTAACAGAACTGTGGTAGATTGATGGTCCATGCATTTGGACTGGTTAGATCATTTTCAAAAAATCATTATTTGGGTCGATCAACTTTTTCTTGTCCCGAACAAAGATTTTTTCTAAAAAAAAAAACTTTGAATATCTTATACTTTTACGCTTTTACTGGATAGAGTTTTTATTAAAGTTTGGTTTTTCAATACGAGACGCGAACTTTTAATGGTATTTTAATGCTTTTTGTAGTTCTAAAGCAAGGTATGGCTTGATTTATGTCCCCTGGGTAACTTTGCATAAATCAAATAAAACTGCATAAAAACAAAAAAATAAATAATGTATTAGATAAATAAACAAAAACTTTGAACTATTACAATGTTAAACATAGTAAAATCCTTTCCATTTTTTGACAATGATGACAAATTGTGTCTCCTGAGTCACTGATGACAAAAACTAGTTTTCTTTTTTTAATATTGTCTATATTACTCACAAAAACTAAGTATTTCCGAAAATTATGTTAACTTAATCAAACGACGATTGTAAATTAAAAGAATAATTGTAACTTTATCTCTTCTTTAAGGAGTTATAGCAAATAATAAACATATTTTTTTGGGGGACATCATGGTTTTCCCAGAGACAAAATCGGTGAGTCAAGAGACAATTTTTGCTTCATCGCGTGATTTTTTGTTTTTGATCTTGTTTGTAATACTATAATGATGTTTAATGGAACAAACGAAGACAGTTTCTTGAAAAAATTTAAACAACAAGAGAGATGTTCAGTCAGGCTAGTGTAGAAAACATCAAAAGCGAAACAATAAAATTTTGCCGTATATCGCCAAATATATCTAAGCAAAGTATTATAGCAACAATTGAATACGTCCCAAAATAGTCCAAAATGCATTGCATCATATTTAAGTGCTGTAATCAGAAATTAACTAATAAATGTCTCTGGAGTCACCATTTTTGTCTCTTGAGTCACCGGAAAAGTGACTCTGGGGACCAGTCAGCTAAGAGACAATCAAGGAATAAACGTAAATTTTAGGAACGTTTGCAAAAATACCTAACTTAAATATGTTGCTATAGAATATTAGACCCAAAAGCCATACTTGAATATCAAAAACAATTAAAATCCGCAAAACACTTACAAAATATCGTAGTTAGCTAGCGGACAGGCAATAAAAACACCCATCCCCTCTTCGCGGTCCGGATCAAATGGCCGAGAATACTGAAGACTAACGTGCTGGCGGCCCATGGCATGTGGTTTCCAGATCGGTTTCCTATTGCCTAAGCGCATAAAGCGCCTTAAGCTTGACGACTTTTTGTAATTTTTGTACGGTGAGTTAGGGGACTTGAATACGTTCAATGTTTTAGGGACACGTGAAAACATTTTTTTGTAGAGAAATCTATTAAAGCTAGCCAAAATTATACCATTGTGTATGAAAGTAGACACATATACCTATTCAATTATGTCTTAAAATTAAAGTGTGTAGAATGGTTTTTTGTTTTGCTATGTAAAAAAGCATCGTCAACTAACGTTGGGGACATACTTTTTTTGTATGGGAAGTCAAAGTAGTCCCCTGGGAAACCAAAAAAAAACAACAAATTTATAACTATTTCTTGTTTTATATGATGTTACTAGTTTAATTATTCACTTAGTTAGTTGTACCGTCTGCTTTAATTAACTGGTTTGGGATAATTTAATCGTTATGATTTTTTCTTTCTGCGGGACACCATTTGACAAAGAATAGTTGATTGACCCATTTACTATTAGCAGTAGACAGAGTACACGAAACATTACATACTCAAAACTATAATTTTAGGTTTAGTCACAGTCACAGACGAAAGAGGTGACAGGTTCATTACAGCAAATTTCTTCAGTTGTCTCTAAAGACATCCACGGAAAAACCAGGCACAATTCACTTTACATTACTCCGACACTAATATTTTACTCCATAACTTGTTCTTTATCAAGTAACTGTGTGTGTGACTACCGAAGAAGACAGCGAAAACTTCACGAGGAGAATTACTTGAAGTAACTTACTTCCGGTGCTTCTTTAGCTTCTGTGACTTCATCAACTACCTCACTCTTTAATAAACCAATGTGTACACCAAATAATGTAGTTGATTACAACGACGCGTGCGCGCCGTGGTCCCACGCCTCCCCGTTTACGCGCGACCCGGATTCGACACGGATTCGACACGGATCCGACACGAGGGAGCGCGTTGGATACTCTACTTTAGAATGAAATACTGATTTAAAATATGGGAAATACAGAAATGACATTTGTGCGTATGATTTTTTTACATGAATATGAAATGTGACCGCCCAAAAAACGTAAAAAATTAAAAAATCGGCTAAGTATGAGTTAGACTCGCGCTCAGAAGATTATTTTAAATATTTGAGCGGCAATAGAAATGCATCATCTGTGATTTCAATGGTCTAGCTTGCACGGCCTGGTGACAGACGGACGGACGGACGTACAGCGAATAGAGTCCCGTTTTCACCTTTTGGGTACGGAAACTTAAAAAAGGAACTAACATTTTTCATGTAAAAAGATTGCGATACTGAAGCTATATGTAAAAAAAAGTGACGTTTGCAAAGAAAGTGGCGACCTCCCTCGTTTAATTTCTAATTTTCTACCGTTTTAGACCACACTGTAGGTAGAGCATCTGTCCATTCAAGCCACGCGTTAGGGTTGTGCACAATATGGCCAGTAATTGAGTTCTCACGGCTCGAGCACACCGTGTCGAACGCCTCAACACTCAAGTGCAATATTTCGGGTCATCCCTAATTTAAAATTTCGCGGGAACCGTAATCATGTGTATTGGGGAAAATGATGAATCGGGAGGGAAACTAGCGCTGTGTTAATTATGTGTAAACCTTTTTTTATTTGTAAAATGTGATTTTTTTATTCAGACTTAGGAGCGATGAATCTAAAATTAAAAAAACTTTACGAAAAATTACGCTACTTACATGTTTTTTGTTTATACACTCTACAACTATCCCTGTGCTTATTTTTAATTTAAATAACTGACCTAACCTAAACTGATCAAGTTAAAAAGGTGCCACCGACATTTTAATTACTAGATTCAATACCCCCTTTTAAATTTAAGAGCATAATTTTTGTTGGTGACGTACAACATAGCAAGATTTTTTGTTGTAAGTGTTAGTTCGCGCACTTCCCTCACAACAATAAATCTTCCCAAATATGATGTCTAGAATTAAGTATACAAACAAACACAGAGACAGCATAGACGTCAAACTTACAACTTACAACACCTCTTCCTTTTGCGTCGCGATTAATCATTTGTAAAACCAGTAAACAGAACTTTCTCGATCGTTTCAATTGCTATCTAATGCCGCAGATACAGAAAGATAGCACAACAGCAAAAAATCAATAACGCCGCGAAAGATTATCAAAAGTAAAAACCTATTGTTTCCGAATATTGATCTTAGTTTCGATACGTTTGCTCCAAACTGTTGCCGATTCGACCACAATAGCACCATTATTCAATTTCTTACCCGTTATTATACTATTACTAAAAGAAGCTGCCGAAAAGATGTTATCAATAAAAAAACCATAGCCTTTATATCGTTTCAGTTAGAGATCATTTCGGCGCAGCGTTGAAATTATTTTTAAATTTGACGTAACGACTTTATCATCTGTCAAATCTGACGTTTCGAAGGCCGCCATTGCGGCGACGGCCAATGGCGGCTTCCGCTTTGAATTTCGAATGTTTTCGACCGGCTATTGTTTTGTTTGAGCGGTTTTTGACGTTTTGTTTTATCGACGCTGGCCATTGTTTGAAGGCTGATTTCTTTTTTTTGTAAGTTCATGTGATATACAGCTTTTGGAGTAGATAATATAAATACTACTAGCTACTGCGCGCAACTTATTATGCTCAGAATTATCTAGTACAAAGGCAGGCTGTCTTTTTTTGATGTACTATGTATAATTATTGCAAGGTTTCGTCTGAATGGAGGACTCTCCTCCATTTGATCTGTGTATGTAGCAAAGAGGCGACTTAGGAAATCGGTTACGGTAAACGCTTTAGGCAACAGGCTAGCAACCTGTCGCTATAGTACCTCTTAACTAAAAAAAAACATCTCAGAAGTATCGAAAGGTGAAATAGTCTTGGGTTTGTCTATGTGATGTGCGTGTGCTCTGCCTACCCCATTTGGGAATCCAGGCGTGATGTATGTATGTTAAACGTTTCAGGTTTCTTCGGAACCATTCATCTAGGAGCCGCGCCAGCTGCTGCTGCCAAAAGCGCGCTGCGCGCCACCGTTCGAGTTAAACTCGATTTAAAACGTTAGTTATCCCTATTTTTAAAATTGAGTGAGTCTCAATGTTTAATTTCCAATGTAGTGTAGGTATATGTTTAAAACGTGAGTTATCTATTTTTGAAGATTGACAATTGACATCAAAGATTATCTGTCTCGATTAAGGTTGACAATAGTTGTCTCGTGTGAACGTGCGGTGTTTCTGGCCTGAGTAGAATTGTGAACAAAAGCTCATACACCATACATTCACCTTCGCGTTCAATTATGTTTAATTCCTCTCAAATTACTAGACGACCTTAAAATAGCAAATGAAAACAAAACATTCTGACATTGACGTTCACACACGGTCAAACTTCAGCCGTGAGGCCGTGACCTCTATACTACCATTAGTTATAAATGTTATAATGACAGGAAGAGTTTTTTCTGTCCAAAAACCTACAAGTAAAATTGCTGATAATCGTCAGTTTTGTTTGATAAGCAAATGATTGATGCTCTGAAAGAAGAAGAGACGAAAAAATAGCTTCAATAGGTACTTACGAGTACATACATAATAATGTATAGGTACGTGACGCGTGTGGTGCCGGGTTAGAATAGCACCTCCCCCTTTCTTCCCGTGGGTGTCGTAAGAGTCGACTCTGGGAAAGGGTTAGTGTATTGTGGGCGATGGGCTAGCAACCTGTCACTGCAATTTCACGTTTAACCATCTGGTTACCCTAAATTTGCTAAACGTGGCACTGGATTTTTGAATTCATGTGCTCTGCCTACCCCTCTTGGGAATACAGGCGAGAGAATATGTATGTATGTACGTGACGCCTGTATTCACAAATAAGGAAAGTAGAGCATATGAAACATACACAGATAAAACTATGACTATTCCAAGTCTCGTAGCTACTTCTAGCATAATTTTAGGTTTAAACAAGGACGAAAGAGGTGTTATACCTAGTTACAAGTTGCTGACCTGTCGCCTAGATCATATCATAACTTATTTTTCTTAGTTGCCTTTTGCGAAATCCACTGCAGAAATGGAAAGATGTTATAAATGCTACTAATCCCGACTTAACACTGGGACTCACAAGGCCGGGGAGGTGGGGCTTCAGTACCCATCAATCTGTTTTGTACAGAAAAGAGTTTTATACACACATACAGACAACAATTGATTGAAATTTCGGATGCGTTAAGCATTTTATTCCTGGTTTCCTACATAAAAGACTACATCATTTTACCGCGAAGGCAGCATAACGAACAAATTCAAGCCTCCATTAAAAAAAAAACCAGATCTAAAATGGCCGCCACCCGCCACTCATCCCTTGGCCAATAATTAGGTCAGATAATGACGGTGACTCCCTGAAAACCACTTCTTCCGGCTTTTAAAACTAGAATTAGCCATCAATCAGACTAACTACACGTTCTGTAAGTGGATGAAAGCATTCGCAACCCCGGGCCAATTTTAAAGGCACCCCCTTTGATGTGCCGACAATATTTTGACAGGCATTTTTTAGGGAACCGACTTGAAAGCTTTTGTGGGTATGAAACGCAGGGTGTCCCGAAAACCAAAGGACTTGTGGAGGTTATAAAATTAGATAAAGTAAAGACGTTAAGTAAGTAAACACCAAATGTAGACATGTTGTAGAGATGTTGGAGTGTATTGGCTTGTCCCTTAACTTAAGGGATCTCTCTAAGCTAATGCTTGAGAGATAGAGAGGAGACTATTGAGCGACTGAAAAACGTTCGCTGAAGAAAAAAGTATGGATTCGCATTTTTCGTTTCTTAAAGTAGAGAAACACTTAGATAAAGTCGAGAGTCAAAGGAGGAGTGAAATGAAGCTTGTGATGTAAATTGTGTATCAAAGATATAAAAACAAATTACTGTAAAGGCTTGTACACAAAACCGCGATGCGATGCGGTGCGACGCCGCAAATTCGCAAAATCCCGGCAATTTGTATGGTTAATTGAGTAGCGAGTTCGCAGGTTTTTGGCTTAACACGCACTGCTCTTTTTAAAAAGCGGATCCGCAACCGCAAAAAATGTAACGTATGGCATCCGCTACAAGCGCACGCACTTGCGGTTTTTTTCAGTGACTGATTTTAAAAACGCAACTTGCTACATTTCGATTTGCGGTTTGCAACCGCGCGTTTTTATGTATCCCATACTTCATGTATGGCAGCGCCCGCACTGCGGTTCGTAAAAAGCGGTTTTTTCGTCAGTTCGGCTCAGACAGCGAAGCAGTGAGGTGTGTGTCGTGCGATGTATTATGTCGTCGGATTATGTTATTCGGAATAATTTATTAAAACTACTAATTGACATCCTGTAGTAGTTAAAAAAAATGTCTTTGTTGTCTCGTACATCACTGTACATTTTTGACGGCCGGATAGCCCAGCGGTTAGAGAACCTGACTGTGAAGCTTAAGGTCTCGAGGTTCGATCCCCGGTCGGGGCAGATGTTTGTATGATGAATACGAATGTTTGCTTTCGAGTTTTGGATGTTTATCTATATATAAGTAAGTTTATCCGTTGTCTAGTACCCATAACACAGGCATTAAATTTCCTACTTTGGGACTAGGTGATTGGTGTAAGAATTGTCTAGTGATATTTATTTATTTATTTATTTTACAAAAATATCCCCTCAAATATCTTTTTTCAGTTATTGGATGCACCCAGTACTTATGTTGGCGAAGACGTTTTCTATTTTTCTTTTATTTCTTAAAACTAAGGCCACAACACATACTGCTCTGAGGGAATCCATTGTCATATTGAACGTGAAATCCGCGGAAACGCAACCGCAGTGCGAGTTCCTTCGCGGTTCGGCGGTTTCCGCCAAACCGCAACCGCAAGAAAAAAACCGCAGTGCGTGTTAAGCCTTTGCGATGCGACGTCGCATCGCTGTTTTGTGTACAAGCCCTAACTGTTGTCAATGTATGAAGTCACGCAAAATCCTAACTCACTATTCTTCGAAAGATTTGATCAAAGATGTAATTAGTGTGAAATAACGAAACAAATTTCATTTTACTATCGTCTGGTGCCGGGTTTAAAACACCTCTCCATTTCGTCCGTGGATGTAGTACCTAAAGGGCAATTACATATAAAAATAGGTTTAGGTATGATCTAGGCAACAATCCAGCAATCTGGAATATTTTTCATCTATCTTTAAGCCTAAAATTGGTAAAAGTGGTAAGAAAAGGTGATGTACATATGGATGTGTGTACAAACTATCCTACTAGCGTTTATTTAAAACCATTACAAGGGTCCTTTCGATTCAGGGACACCCTGTGTTTCAACGATTCATTCTAAAATCGTGACTTGCATGGTTTTTAAATTTATGATAATTCCAAGCAGGAAAGAGGCTGTAATAAGACGGATACCAACCCGTTGCCTGAATTATAAAGCGTTGCCAGATAGCACCGAATGGCGTGATGTATTTCACCTTTCGTAGCCACTTCTAGCATAGTTTTAGATTTTAACATAGATAATAGTGACAGATTTCCAACCTATCGCCTAAAGCACACCTTGACTTATTTCATCGGTTGCTACGACATCCACGGAATAAACCAAGAGGTGTTATTCTAAAGCTGACTCCACGCGGGTAAAAACAAAAACGAATCTAAAATTACGGTAACGCAAAATGTAAATTGATTTTGCGATAATCCAATTCGCTAGATAAACAAATTATTATTGTAATGGGTGGTCGGATATAAAATTCCGCGGAACAAGCCTAACATGTGTTTATGCGAAGCTCCGAAAAACTACCAAAGCTTAGATAATAGAAAGCCGATGACGGATCTACTTACCATAAATCCGTCCGCGATACATTAAAACGGCATAAAATTATTATTTTATCTAATAACAAGCGACGAAATATTAACAAGCTATCTATAAACACGATATAAAACTAAGTGTTTTTATTCTGGATCGGTGCGCACGCGGCCGGCGCCCGGCCAATCAGAGCGTGCGACGTCGCCGACAAGAAAGGGGGCGTGGCCCAGAATTCCTTTAAATTGCCGTCATTTTTAAGGTGAGATAGCTCTTTTGATAAATTGGCCGTCAGTCATGACTTTTGGGCAATGCTGAGTCAAAATATTTCTACTTTTTTTTTGCTTGAATCCGAACGAATGCTTAAACTTTTGGGTTATGGTTGAGAATCCTATAGCAGTTTCATATGATAGTGTCTGTGTTATCTTATTTTATATCGTTTTAAATTATGGTTATTTGGCAGCTTTTGAGTTAAATTGGCTTTCGAGTCACAACTGACCTGAGTGTAGCATTTTGTAGCATGACAAAGGGGTTTGGCCGCGACCGTAATAAGTTGAGTTGAGACGTCGTGAAGTGGGTTGGAGGGAAATTAAATATAGGGCAGACTGCATTAGTTACTTTGGGAATGAAGGCGTGATCGTAATTTTTGCATTTATTGGGAAAAGTCAGCCGTTTCATAATAAGTTATAGGGTGACCGCACCAGTAATGGACATAGAACCAGTAATGGACAACGACTCTTATTTACTACCCACTAAGGAAAAGTCATTTGTTTTACAACAATCAATTCACAACTCTATGGTCTTTAAATTATGAATGAAGTGTCCATCACTGGTGCTTGTCAGCTTAAACCGTCCATAACTGGTGCCGTCACCCTACCTACTTAAGTTCTGTTTTTTTTTACAGAATCAGGAGCACATTAGTACGTAGAAAAAAATTCCTGAATAAAATTTTGGTTTCACTTGACTTTTCAATACATTTATGCGGGCTACGAAACGGAAACACGAAATGTTTTTTCCTATTTATATCATCTTGTTTTTCAGCTTGAAAAAAAAACGGTATTTTTATAATAAAACGCTGTAATTAAATTATAAAATTAAAGTAGATGTAGGTATTTTATTTTTATTATAGTACTAAATATCTATACATATACTTTATTTATTCTACTTTTGAGAATACAAATGCAATGGTGCAATGCAATGGTGGCGACGATAATGGGCAGGCTACATTGCACGAAAAGCGAGCATCAGTGGAGACCACGGACCAGCAAGCGTAGGACGTCCACCTACAAGATGGACAGACGACTTGGTAAAGGTCACTTCCAACAGGTAAGTAGGTGCTTATGGAAGTCTAAAGGGGAGGCTTGTATTCGGCAGTGGACATCTTATGGCTGAAATGATGATGATTATAAGAATACAAATACTAAAGCTACCTATGTCTTTTACTAAAAGAGCACATTGTTATGACCTACTTGAATATTCATCCTACTATAATTCCGACTATTCCTAGCATGCTTCGGATAAGCCGGCGCCACCGTCGCGCGGAGCCACGAACACTTTAAATCTAGATGTGGCATGTCTATAGACGTTCCATGAGTATGCGGAGGTCCGCACACCGCGCGTTTTACGTTGCTTTAGCCAGTGACAAAGTACATACATACAACATACAATCACGCCTATGTTCCCAAATAGGGTAGGCAGAGCAGGCAAAATGTGACATAGACAAAATCATGATTATGACTATTTCACGCTTCGAAGCAATCTCTAGCATAATTTTAGGTTTGAACACAGATGGAAGAGGTAGTATAATAGCAACAGGTTGCTAACCTGTCGCCTAAAGCATACCTAAACCTATAGACGCCTCGTGTAGTTGTAGTTTAGTCGCCTCTTACGAAATCTACGGAAGAAATAAGGCGTTGTTATTCTTGACTCGACACCACGCGGGATACGCTTTCATCAATCTCCTCATATATTTCCAAGGCCTCCCAACACCCCCACATTCACCATACAAAATCTTTTCAGCAAATCTTCCACTAGCGGTTTTTTTTTATTTGGCGTCACTCCTTACTAAATGGCTATAAATGCCATTTCCACTTAATATTAGCTTCGTGGCGGGAGCTGCGCGCGCATTCCCACGCGCCGCAAAGCGCGCCGGCGCCTGCGCAGGGCTGCTACGCGCTACTGGTATTTAGGCTATACTAGAGACCTTTAGGTACTTAAAAGATGGTAAACAATCTTGACGTGTCTTTTTATTTAAACATACACTTTATAAATCAAAATCTTTACATTTCACAATTTAGGTATGAAAAAATCATTTACTTTCATAATTGAATTGTATATTGTAACGATTTTCATTTTTAGACTGTGTATTTCAATAAATAGACATGTCAAGATTGTTTACCATCTTTTAAGTACCTAAAGGTCTCTAGCATAGGTAAGGTATGTATACTTTTTGATGACCAAATAAGAAAAGTATTAAGTATAATAAAAGTATTGAGTTGCTGTGTAAGTATTGAGTGTTGATGTTGCCAAGTTTCTTGCGGCGCATTCTTCTTGGCAATGATGGTCTTTCCGAAGCGCTGGTAAAATCAAAAAGTGACGTGTAAAAGTGCTCTTAGGAGCCTATTTGCATAAATAAAGTTTTGAATTTTGAATTTTGAGTATTGAATATAATATTGATTACTTACATTTTTTTTACATAATATATGCCGTAATAGGTTAACAAATAAATACACACTCACATAATATGACGCTTGTTTTTCCAAATAGGGGTACTAAAAGATGGTAACAATCTTGACATGTCTTTTTATTGAAATACACAGTCTAAAAATGAAAATCGTTACACTATACCAGGGTTCACCAATTAGTTTCGCTCGGGGTCCATTTTAAGAGTTGAAATGACAGTCGCGGTCCACACATTTAATAAAAAAAATTGAACAAAGGGAATTACGGAAATTACAAAGGTATCTATTATAATTGGAATTGGTGCAAACTTTTGACTTTAAATCCTGATGAAGATATGTTTTTTCGGTCCGCATTCAATGGGTCGGCGGTCCGTATGCGGACCGCGGTCCGCCATTTGGTGACCCCTGCACTATACAATTCAATTATGAAAGTAAATGATTTTTTTATAACTAACTTGTAAAATGTAAAGATTTTGATTTATAAAGTGTACGTTTAAATAAAAAGACACGTCAAGATTGTTTACCATCTTTTAAGTACCTAAAGGTCTCTAGTATAGTATTTTTTTAGGTTTTGAGTTGGCAGGTCTAATAGCGACATAGGTTGCTAACCTGACACCAAAATGTAGGTACATACATACAATCACGCCTTCGGTCCGATATGGGGTAGGTTACAACACCATAACTATTTCACGATTCATAACCACTTATTAAATAATTTTAGGTTAGAAAACAGACGGAAGAGGTAATATAATAGTCACAGGCTACTAACCTGTCGCCTAAAGCACACCTAAATCTATTTCCTTTGACGCCTCTTACGACAGCCACGGTAAACAAGGAGAGGTGTAATTCTAACTCGACACCACACAGGACCTAAAATATACCTTAACCTATTTCCTTAACCTTTTACGTCATAAAATACGTACTATTTCAGATCTTCTTTTTGTCAGCCCTCACCCAAGACGCGTCTGAAGAGCCCGCGATATATTTAGCCCCGGCTCGAGTGGCGCAACGAACAGCTGTGCTAGCCAGTCCATCGCATCCACTGTACAGTGATTAGAAGATAAATAATCTTCAAGCACTTCTCTGTTTGGTAGAGCTACTGGTTTAAAGCTACTGGTCAGTCACATAAAACTAGATAAATGTTGTTTGTTGTTAAAAAAAAATTATATTTCTGGTTCATTTAATTTTTGTAAGCATTTTTCTAAAACTTTATCTGAAAACATTAAAATATCGTCGTGTAAATATGTAGGATATGTTTATGAAAAATTGTTGAAAGATTAATATTAGAACTTATTTTTAATGACAACATGAATGAACTATTATTATTATTACACTCAATATAAAGCAACTGATTTCTTTCTTATACTCGTAAGTAGATGGTGATATTTTTAACGTAGAAAACTCTAAATACTCTCTAAATCTGTAGCTCTACTTAAACTTTAAATAGCTCTAAATATAAATTCCACTTAGGGCGAGTTTTTCACATGAAAGAAATGGGTTAACCCAACTTAACCCAAAAGTAAATGTCAAAATTATTTATTACTTTTAAATAGAAATTATTACAATGTCACAAACAACAAAAATAAATAAAACTAAATTATATTCTCGTTTGCTTAATACAGCCCTAAAAATCGATACCCAATTCCCAACCCATCTCTAATAGCAAGTACTAATCAAAACCCGCAATTATCAAGCTATTGTAGCCGACTATTGTCCCTGCGATGACAATCATCGCTTCAATGACCTCCAATCATACTCCGAGAGCCTAATTCTCAACCTCAGTCACTTTCAGTATCGGTATACCAATGGTAATGAAAAATTCACTATTCGAAATTCCAACTTTTTTGTCGTCTTTTTGACAAACCTAATCTAAAAATATATTATCGAATTTCGAAAAGTTAACAGTTACTTCATCAATATCATTGTATGTAAAGTTAATTCATAATATCCATGACTCCACCAATGTTGAAGTTAAAAGAGGTAATTCACTTATCCATTGTTTGGTTACTTTGACGTGTTGTACACTGATGAAAATAAAAATATACAACACATTTTCAAACACCAGTTAAAAATAAATTAAAACTTATCACGCTGCGTAAAATAAAAAGGACAAGAGTGGAAATTGAAACGTCAAACGAAAGCAATTCCGATTGCAATGGCGTTAGATAATAGGGGAACGAATTGCTCAGCTCACTCATGCAGTGCATTAAGAATATGACAATAGTAAATCACTGGTGTGAGGCTTGATGCGAAATGGCAGGAGAATAACGAAAACGATGGGAATATTGATAGGCATCCAGGCGTGGCAAGGCAGTAAAAAAAGACACACTCAAGTCTTTATGTCGAGGTTCACTCGACATGTTCCGGTTCAATTCGTGACCCATCATCAGAAAGAGCAACAGTTAGGTTTGGCGCAAACGGGCCACCGACCACATGTACCTTCTTTCAAATAACTACTACATTTTAGAATTTTTCAATATCAGAACCCAAAGGTTAACTGGAAGAGATCCCCTCGGGGATAAGTTCGCCTTTGTGCATAAGGCTGTTCTCGTGCTAATTGTTTTTGTAAGTGTTTTTGTGTACAATAAAGAGTCATACAATACAATACAATATTCCATCTAGCTACAAGAAAGAAGCCGCGTTCACACGAATAATGTTCTACTTGCACTTGAAAGCTCTTCAAACTTAAGTGTCAGCGACTGTCGAGAAAAAGTTAAGATATGATATGACTCGAACGTCTTGAAATAGAACAACTACTAGTCCAGAAGTTTAAGCATCGCATGCTGTAGCAAAGTATTTAAATTTAACTTAAAACCTAAAAAAAAGTATTGGTTTGGTAAAGTAAAAAAATAGAGTAATATTAATTCTATCTTTATTTATTTATTTCACTGCAATATCACGTTTAACTATCTGGTTACCCTGAAATTGCTAAACGTGGCACTGGATTTTTGAATTCACGTGCTCTGCCTACCCCTCTTGGGAATACAGGCGTGAGAATATGTATGTATGTACATTTAATAAAAAGTAGAACAGCCGTTTTTACAGATCCTGGTCTACCTAACATGTGTCACAAATTCACGTATTCGTACAGTATCCAGTCCAGTTATAGAAATCGATGGCAATCACTTACGATCAGCTGTCAACGTCGCAGATCGCCGGCGCCCCAACCGCTCGCGCGTAAGCGATGGTGTTAGCATTGCCCTTGGTTGTCAGACTGGTGCTAAATACCCACTTAATTGCTTTTTTGCGCATGCATTATAGAAAGCTGACTTTTCGCCCCTGACTTCGTTCACCAAATATTAATGAGTGAGTAAGAAACAATATTGGCATAAGGTAAACCTGCCTGTGCTCGACACTGACCCAATACATGGCACTTGCAATCTTATTATCATACAGAAGACAGACAGGTCTGGTGACAGATGGGTGTCGTCTACTGGCGTTGTGACGTCGAGCATTGGTACATTTACCTTAAGTGTCGAAAAAATAATCCTGCACAACTTTCAAAGACAGATTCGGAAGTACAGTCAAGGACATCAGTTCATGAGCCACCATAGACCCTTTTTAAAGAAAAAAATGTTACTTTTCCCTTGATAATTATTGGCATGTCACCATGACGTTTACTGTGAATTGATTCCATGGTGGCTCATGAACTAAAGTCTGATCCTTAGTCGCCTCGTATGACATCCACAAAAGAAATAGGTAGAAGTGTTGACACGGTAGGCAATAAAAGCATAGGTCCCTAAACTTATTTCCATAAGTCGCGTCTTACGACATTTATGGACGAAGTGGATTACGTGGATGATTAGATTAGATTAGATTAGATTAGATTCATTTATTTCGTTTTGGAAATCACATCTAATTTGTATGTCAGATACAAGTAATTCCCTAAAGGATCGTCCTATTGTATACATATAGTAACTAAAATAGGCACAAACTAATAACAACAATGTCAGAACTTACAGTAAATAAAAAGACAATTAATGTATATTATTCGAAACACCACACGGTAAAAAAAATACTGAGGTTTGAATATCAATTTCATCTACCCCGTTTTGTCATTTTTCGACAGCGCATGAGTAAACAAACATTCTAATTACCGCGTCTCATCAGCGCACGATATCTCGCGCCCGCGCACGCCACGCCATATGACGCCACATGGCCAATTACTGCAATAAAGTATAAATTATACTCTAATTTGTTAGTAGGGAAGATACGGTACCTATTTGTTGCACGAAGCACGGCATTGCAAAGCTTTTTCAGTAAACAATGGTGTTGAAAATTAAAACATATAAAGCCCATCACAGACTACGCATATACGTTAATATTTTATCTGCGTATAAATGCCATTTTTCCATATGTCGGTGTCAACAGATACCTGACGGTAAATCTGCGCTGTGTGTGTTGGCTCATTGGATTGTATAGGGAGCGATATTGACAGATATCTGTTGAGTAACAGATATCTTACCGTATCTGCTTAGTATGTGATACGCTTTATACATACACAGGCATACACACATACAGTTTGTCTGTATTCCTAAATAGGGTAGGCAGAGCTCAGGAAATGCTACTACAGGGACAAATCCATAACTATTTCACGTTTCTACTTCTATTCGTGGGTTTAAGTACGCGCACAGCTTTTTCCAATGTAAAGCGACACACGAACTAACTCTCCATCACTTAAAATAACGACAGGTTACTAGCCTTTTGCCTAAAATAAACCTTCAGGGAACATATTTCTTTAATCGCCCTCGTCTTCCACGATATTCACGTAAGAAACGGAAAGGTGGTATTCCAAATCCGATATACTATGAAAAGTGAATATGTTTTTTAGATGAAGCTAAGCTAGCCTATCGCTTAAACCTTGACTTACTTCCTTAGTCGCCTCTTACGACATCCACGGAAGTAATGGAAAGATGTCACTCTAAACCCGACACCTCTTGCACGGAAAAACCTCATGAAGTTTGGCTTTAGGTACCTACATGACATAACTAACATAACATAGCACCTTCTCAGGGTATTACCATCTTCAACACTGTCGCGTCGCCGGAGATTCCCGATCGCTCCCGAACCCCGAGCTTAGACCCGAACAAAACAAGGGGCAACTTGACGTGGGACAACGAGTTCCGTGGAGTAGACGGAAAAGATGCAGAATTTACAAAATAACACCTCTCCATTTCTTCCGTGGACGTCGTAAGAGGTGATTAAGGAAATAGGTTATGGTTTATTTTAAGTAATAGAAAAATATAAAAAGTATGCTTAGTTGGTTTGGTCACATAGAGAGGATGGATCAAAGAAGATTGCCTAAACAAAATACGGGGAATGTGGATGGGTGCAGTGGGAGGGGAATACCTAGACGGACGTTCCGTGACCAAATCGCGGACGTTCTAGAAACAGGTCAGGTCAAGAGTACCCGAAACCGACGAGCATGTATGAGGAGATTAATGAATGTAGATGAGGCAAAAGAGGTATGTCAGAATCGTAACGAGTGGAACAAAGTAGTCTCTGCCTACCCCTGTGGGAAAGAGGCGTGACGGTATGTACAGTGGTGGACAGATAATTAGAAACACTCCATACAATCACGTAAACAACCAACATGAACTAGCGGTAGAAGGAAAAGAAACATAAATAAGACATAATTAATTATGCAGTAATGTAGCCACAACATTAAAATGGGATCCCCTTGGAATGCATAATTTTATTTAGACTATTATTGTTTCGCATAATTGATTTGGCATAATTAATTTTGGCATAATAATACTTTCGCATAATAATACTTTGGCCTAATACTTTTTTGGCATACTACGCTAATAGCATAATTTCATTTGGACTAATTTGTATTGGCCGAACACACATTACGCATACTATTGTTTGGGCTAATAATTATGTGGTATAAATGTCTTTATGCGTAATTTAAAAACTCGGTTTCGTTGTTACCATGTATTTACTATTATTAGGTTAGGTTAGGTTAGTATGCAATCCAGGCGCGAAGCGCCTAAACAACGCGGAATAGTTCGCGGACCATCATCGACATCGATTTAGTTCCTAAATAATACATAATTATGCATACCATTGGTATGAATAGCAATAATTACTACGAGCCATTGGCACAAAACTTTACTACTTTTTGGCATAATACTATTATTATGAATATTGATATGATGCTATTTGATTATTATGCCTATTTATGCTTATGCTTATAGACATTAGTCTTGATGACAATTATGCTTCCTGTATTTATGCTTTTTAATGTTATGCGTTAAAAAATATGCGTAATGATGATTATGCAAAAAACAATTTCGGCGAAAAGTGTTATGCGAAACAATATTAGTCTAAAAAATTTTATGCCTTCCAATAGAGAACCCATTAAAATATGTAAACAACGAAAAAAAAAGACAACATAATTTTATAATTTTGCTGTAAAGTTAGTTTATACATTGGTAACTAGAATTTCCGTTACTGGCCGTTTGGACGCATAATTAGAAACAGGGTCACTAACATACTTTTTTCTTTTGCTAAATTAAAAATAACCTTTTTATTACACTTGTGGTGGCAATTACACATCACCTTTAGTTTGGTGAGTAGTAAATTGTGTTCAAAATGGGGAAAAAAAAAAGTTATAAGGTGTCAACTTGCTAAGTAAATGTACGTCCGTGTTTGGACCGAAAGAGGACATAGAAAACAGTCGTCGACCACTTTGAATACTATCAGATCCATTGCAAAATACATGGAACTACTGAAAACTAAGTTAGAAAGACACACGCAAGGAAAAAATCGCCCAGAGAAGATTGCTTATTTGCAAAACAAGACCCGTTCATATGCTCCAGTGAAATTAGAAATGAGGTTTTCACGTCATTTGACCCCAGAAACGTGAAGTGAAGACTAGTAGCCAGTCGGTAGTTGAAGTGAAACTGTATAGGAGGGTTTTCCGAAAGGTATCGGTCCTGCAGAACAGCAAAAAGAGATGAGATAATTATTTGCGAAAAAATACAGCAAGTTGACAGTTCAGGTATAGACAAAAAGTTTTACTTTCAGATGAAACAGAAATCGAAATGTTTCCACCACCGTGCTTAACCATACTTTTGTGTATTTATTATTGAAACCATGGTTTGGTAGACGTTTAATGTAGCGTTTTCCGTCAGAATTCACCACATTATTTTTAGTTTCATCTGAAAATAAAACTTTTTATCTGAGTATTCCTATACTGTCCACTTGCTGTATTTTTTCGCAATTATTTATCTCATCTCTATGTTGTTCCGTAGGTACGGTACCTTTCGGGAAACCCCCTCAAACAGTTTCGCTTCATCTAACTGACTGGGTAATAGTATACACTTCACGTTTTTGGAGTCATGTTATGTGTAAACCTCATTTATAATTTCATTGGAGCCTATAAACGGGTCTTGTTCAAGAGAAGATTCGCTTACCGTCTCAGATAAATAATGACGGGATACGCTGTCCAAGGCGTTACCCCTCTGTCAAAGGTATAAGCTAAAAAATCCTACACGTTTTATAAAACTACTTCAGCCGCCATCTTTTCCCAGACTTACCTTGACCGCCATGCCGAACACATCACCCAGAAAAATGCCAATCTGTGCGGTATTTTCATGTAAAAATAATTCCAAGAGTTCTAGTTTGCAAAAGGACGGAGTTACCTTCCATTTCTGACTTTGTTTTAAATGATTTCGTTATTATTTACTTAATTTTTTAAATTACAAACTTATAGGTTACGCGACGAACCTTGATCACAGTTATTCCCACGATACAACCTTGTAGTGGCGTCACCGTTACATTAAAATCGGATTGTGGGCGTCTAAAAATTACATTCATTTATTTTAGGTAGATATATACCATTACAATGATATTCCGTTGAAATTATAACAATTCTTAACATTTACAAGAAGTTATCTCAATCAGACTTTACGTTTACGTCTTGCAAAAGTTACTTCGTTTAGAAGACGACTAATGTGGAAAAATATCGATGAACAAATGTCGATAGTGGAAAAGTAGGTACAGAATAAATTAATGTAGTTCGCTTTCAGCCTCCGATATGTAATCAATTATGTTGTCTGCGATAATGAAATAAAGAAGATGGAATTTTTATACTTACATTCGTCGCGCGTGATGTAATAATAATAATGGTTATAGGTGCTGAATGTTAAAAAAAATACATAAAATGAATGGTGTTCGAATTAACTTTCAACTAAATGTAAGATGTGTAAGTATAAGTTTAAAACGAAAATGTAGGGTTTTTTTATTTATTTTTAAGTAGGTTCGGTTTGCTATTATTCTCAATGTTCATTCATCACAACGTTTCCTACTAACATAACGAATAATTTAACTATTTTACTAAGGCATAATTGTTACATTACTGTAAAGATTTATAATCAAGACAGTTTTAATTAAAATTTTAGGTTAATGTGTTTTACTTATTTCTGCTAACCTTCAAAGATTGCACCCCTTCTAAAATGTGAAATTTATTTAGCTACGTATCTTAATACTTTAGCAACAAAGTTAACTATTTAATTATATAATACAATCGAGTCATGTAAAAAAATCGTTTCTTTATTTTACACTAGACGCTCAGAACGATTTATCAATATCGATATTTTCGAATCATATTCCTTGCACTATCTTCTTACCCACACACCTGCAAGCTTGCTTGTTTGGATACGGAGTAAGATGCAATTCTGAGCGTGTTTGCGTGAATTTTTAAATTGTGTGTTGGTTCCATGCATGTGCGCGTATATAAAAACGCAAATCATTTTCGCGTATGTGTGTCGCCTGTTTATGTAGTAGTTACCTCGTCCCCCGCAGAAAACGACAGAATTTTTTGTTCGAGAAAATTGACCGATGCTGTCTCCCGTCCTTATTCCTCCGAGCTTACCGTACGATAAGCGAATCTTCTCTGGGCGATGTTTTCTTTGGGCGTGCCTTTCTAATTTGGTTTTCAGTAGTTCCATGTCTTTTGCAATGATCGATGGTATGAAATACCTTTTTATGGTGCATCCTAAGTGGTTGACGATTCTTTTGGATGACCCCTTCGGTCCAAACGCGGATTTACAATTACTCAGCGAGTTGACGCCTCATAACTTTTATTTTATTCTCATATTGAACACAATTTACTGCTGTTGTAACTGAAGTTGATGTTAATTGCCGCCAAAAGAGTAATAAGAAGGTTTTTTTTAATTATTCTAAAGAAAAAAGTATGTTTGTGACCCTGTTTCTAATTATGTGTCCAAACAGCCAGTATCGGAAATTCAAGTTATCAATAAATAAACTCATTTCACACTTAAATTATAAAATTGTGATGTATTTTTTTTTATTGTACGCATATTTTAATGTTGTGGCTACATCGCTGCATAATTAATTATGAATTATTTGCGTTTCTTTTGCTACTACCGCTAGTTCATGTTAATATTTTCGTGATTGTATGGAGTGTTTCTAATTATCTGTCCACCACTGTATGTATGTATGTATGTATTATTTTAGGTGATAGGCTTGCAACTTGTCACTGTACCTAATACCTGCCAACTTAAAACCAAAAAATAATATGCTAGAAGTAGTAGAAATAGTCATGATTTTATCTATGTAGCATTTCTTGTGCTCTGCCTACCTCATTTGACCTCTTCATACATTAACTAAGTAATGACTGTAATGAGTCGTCTGTTTCTTACGCTCTTGACCTGACAGTGTTAAAAAATATCCCTCCAATTGAGTCACAGAATGTTGAAGATAATTTTGTATTTGCTTAATATTTTACCTCACTCGCTTTTCCTAACATTACAACAATCAACATTGCACAGACAACATGCTCAATGTACAATCATCTCTAATTTAAAAGCACCTATAACCTTACAAAGCCAATCATAATTATTTTATTCTGAACACGACTCCATCGCCTCTTTGTTCCGCCCCATTCCATTAAGAGGATTAAAAGCGGCTCCTTGCACAATGTATAGTTTGCTTTGGGGTAAGCAAGGCTTTTATGGCCAATGCTTAGTACAATACGGTAGCTGCAAAGTAGGATTCATAAAAATATACATACACACAATCCATCACGCCTGTGTTTTCAAGTGTAGGCAGAGCATATGAAACGCCACACAGATAGATAGATAGATTTATTTGTCTCTTTTTGAAAATTACATTACATCCAAATTATATGTCAGATACAAAGAATTCACAAAAAGATCGTCAAATGGAAAACAATTAGTAATAACTAATAAATACAATAACAAATTAATAAGATCACGAACATAAAAATAAAATAAAATCAAATCACAAAATGTCAAATATGTCAAAATCAAAAAATAAATGTTAAAGGTAAATGTCAAAAAGGTAAACAAAAATTGTAATAAAATCTAAAACTCGCAAACAGAACACAATGGTTTATCCAACAAAAGGTTTCTTAGTTGGCCCCTAAATGCATCATCGGACGGTTCGTTCTTTAGCTCGGCAGGGAGCCGCTCGTAAAGTGTGGGGCCTAGGACTCGCGGGTTCTTCGCTGGATGGCGCCATCCACATTCAAAACCATGCCTATTATTTAAAGTCAGACCGCCACTAGAATACTTTTAAGTTTTAAGTTGGCAGGTATAATAGTGACAGGTTGCTAGCCTGTCACCTAAAGCAATAGGTACTTAAACTTATTTCCTTAGTCGCCTCTTACGACATTCACGAAAGAAAATAGAGAAATGTTATTCTAGCCTGACGCTACACAGTTATAGAACTTAACAACTTAATAATGAAGACAATCTCATGGTCTCCGTACGCAAAATCTACACTAATATTATAAAGAGGAAAGATTTGTGTGTTTGTTTTTATTTTTGTATGTTTGTAGTGAATAGGCTCAAAAACTACTGGGCCGATTTAAAAAAAAACACTATTAGAATGCTACATTCTTCCGAATTGTCATAGGCTACGTTTCATTTTGAAAAAAAATAGAGATCCTCGGTAATCGTCAATAATGTAGGTAACCAAGGGTGTAAAAAAATCATCTCGAATATAACGCGAGTGGAGCCGCGGGCAAAAGCTAGTCTTTAATAAACTGAACATTTACCATCTTCAAGCTTAGGATTAAATAAATTGAGCTAAAGTACAGTCAGCAGCAACACTGACAGCATCCAATGCGCCAACAACAATCGTTAGGTAGCTGGATCACTTCTTGCAGTGTTCGTCTTCGTAAAATTTACGGAATCTAAAAAAACATTATAAAATAAGTTGGGGTAGTTTTACTTTTTTACCGTTTTTCATTGCGTCCTTGATTCTGAATAGGAAAACCCATTTTTTTAGGGTTACGCCGCCGTCGCCACGACCAGGTACCAGGTACCAGGTGGTAGACACTTAAACCAAAATCATGCCTACTTCCCGTTTCGTAGGCAGTTTGAACATAATTTTACAGATAGAAGAGGTATAATAGTGACAGGTTGGTAGACTGTATGCCGCTACCTCCGCTGCCGACCGTAGTCTGCTCAATATTCTAATACGACACAAGTGTTTGCCCCGGACGCAATATCATTGAAATGCGGCTCATATCCGGGTCAGATATGCCGGATACAGCGACAGGCTAGCAACCTGTCTCTATTGAACCTGCCAAATCAAAACCTAAAACGTGAAATAGTCACCGTTTTGTCTATGTCGCGTCTTGTGTGCTCTCCTTAACCCGTTTGATACTTACGACATCCACGGAAGAAATGGGCAGGTGATAATCTAACCCGACACCAAGCAGGAACCACGCCTGGATTTTCGAAAGCTCTATTTAAATTCTTGCCAAGTTATATGCCCGCCGCCTCCGCTGCGAACCGTACAGTCTGCTCAATATTCTAATACGACACAAGTGTTTGCCCCGGACGCAATATCATTGAAATGCGGCTCATATCCGGGTCATATCCGGCGCTCCGACAATATTGGCCTGTTTCTAGATCGCATAATGTTGAGTTGGTATAAATTTCACGGCTGGGAAAGTTCAAATGGCCTAATGGTTAGGAAATGAACGTAGCTGGAATGGAGTTATGAGTAGATTCTTTTTACATACATACATCACTGTATTCCCAAATGGGGTAGGCAGAGCTTACGGAACGTTACAGCTTACGAAACGTTACGCAGTCAAAATCATGGCTATTTCACGCTTCGTAGTATTAAGATGAAAGTAGATATTGAACCATTTATCGTATATTTAATAAATCCAATACAATATTAATCTTAGCTTAAAACAATAGAATACCGAGTGACGCCGAGAAAGGCGCGCAATGAATTGTCAAAAGTGACAAAGTCTAGTGTTGGGACACCTTCACCGCAATCGTCATAGTGATGTGCCATACAACTGATTTTCACAGCTAACAGTAGCCACATCTAGCATATTTTTAGGTTCAAACATAGACAACAGATGGCAGAGCTAATATAGTGACAGGTTGCTAGTCTGTCGGTTACATCATACCAAAACCTTAGTCGCCTCTTACGACATCCACGGATGAAATTTAGAGATACTTTTCAGCTGATAAAAAAAATGGGTTATGGTATTACTTCTCTATAGATAATTATAACTGTTTTTTTGGGTGCGCGTCTGTCCGCTGCCGTGGCGCGTAGCTCCAGATGATGGATCACGGATTGATCCGAAACATGTCGAGCCAATCTCGATATAAACAACGTGAGTAATTCCGTTATTTTTCACTATGAATTATAATCTGTGTGGTGTCGGTATCGGATTTAAAATGGTACCTATCCATTTCTTCCGTGAATGTCGAAAGAGGCGACCAGGGATAAAGATTAAGGTATATTTTACACATCACAGACTTCCAACCTGTCAGTATACCTGGCAACTTAAAACCTAAAATAAATGTGCTAGAAGTGGGCGCGAAATGCGAAACAGACATGGTTTTGCCTGTGGCGTTTCGTATGCTCTGCCTATCCTTGTGAATATAGGCGTGATGTTTGTATGTATGTCTACTAACACTGTCATTCCAAAAGCAGATGGTTAAATGATTGATCGATACCGAATCAAATTATGACTGGGGTTAATTTAAATTCAAACAGAATTGGGTCATAGATCAATCGGACCGGCGTTAATGACAGACAGACAGACAGGTTGACAAATAGCCTTTTGACGCGTGACCATTAATGGGTCGTTAGTCGTTACGCTAATGTAGATGGCGCTGTATTTAATTTCATAAAGTGCGTTTTTGTTTTCATGTATACTACGCGGGACTTATTGATGTTCTAATACTATTTTAATTACCTCGACGTTTCGGCGTTACAGCGCCTGTGGTCACGAGTAGGTTGAAGCAGGGTATCACATTAGTTTCGCAGCTCGGGTGCGCGGGACGCGAAATCGCGTCCTCGGCATTACGATAATTTAGATACATAGGACGCGATATCGCGTCTTTGGCAATGAATGGGTTAAATTCAACACTTTGATTTCATCTGCATACATACATACATACATCTGCATCTGCTAAAAATCACTACGGAGTTTCTGCGGATGCGAATTTTTGAAAAATCCGTGGAGAAATGACTGCGGCGCCGCGTGGCCCTGTGCGCTATTACTACTTACTTAGTTAGTAAATAAATACATACATACATACAATCACTCCTGTGTTCCCAAATGTAGTAGGCAGAGCACACAAAACATGACAAAAAACCAAGACTATTTCTACGTAGCCACTTAAATCATAATTTTAGATAAAAGCAGCGCTATTGTCGAACGCACCAAACATCTACTTAATGTTTCAATTTCAAAGCGATTTTTGGTTTCAACTGTCAAATTAAAAACGATGCAGATTTTTGGTGCGATAGACAATAGCGCTGCAGATATAGATTTCCGCTTTAGGTATACCTACCCGTTTGTACTGAGGGTTCAGTTCCAATCATTTTAAAAGGCTTAATTGGTAACCATGCTCTCAGCTAATTGTCAGACAATCCGCGCTCAGGGCGCCTCAACCCTTGCCGGGGCTAACGAAGACTGATTGCCTCTATCTGAACAAATAACGGATGTAGTTAGGTACATATTCGGATAACTTTACCCAATATACCTGTAAGTATTTTTTTATTGTATTAAAATTATCGTTAATAAATAATTGTCTTAGGGTTAAGTCACCAGTAATGGACAATGACTCTTATTTACTACCCACTAAGGAAAAGTCATTCGTTTTACAACAATCAATTCACGACTCTATGGTCTTTAAATTATGAATGAAGTGTCCATCACTGGTGCTTGTCAGCTTAAACCGTCGATAACTGGTGCCGTTACCCTATGATATAATTTTAAGCGTGCCACACACTAAGCAAATATGATAAGATATCTGTATCTGAATGGATATCTGTCAATATCCCTCCCTATACAATTCAATGAGCTAGCACACAGCGCAGATAATTTATGTTTTACCGTCAAAAGTATCTCTGTTGGCACCGACATATGGAAATATGGCATTTATACGCAGATAAAATATTATCGTATCTGCTTAGTCTGTAACACGCTTAACCTTAACCAAATTTTGATACCTCTTTTTTTTAATTGTATTAAAATTATGCGGCAACCTAGCGAACCAACCAGTCGCTATACTCGTAGTATCTCTTAACTTAAAACCTAATTATGCTAGTGGCTACGGAACGCGAAATACTCACGCACGGTGATTACTAAAGGCCGGATTATGTATGCAACATAAAAAGCTCGAAATATGCATGCAAATATGCACAAAAAATGCCTTAAATATGCATAAAACCGCCAAAATATGCAAAATATTATAGTAAAAAATGGAAATCTTCATTTTTTTGTTGTAAGATCTTTAACATAAATTATGTTTAACTGTGTATCAATTAACAATTATTGTAATATTTTGTACTTGATTTCCAACATGTAAAAATACACATTGTTAATCTGCCACTGACACAGGTGTTGGAAGAAAATTTTGAGTCTGAATCAACAATTGACAACATTTCCTAATCAGAAAATACCAGTCTACATTTACCGACTTCGGCAGTTTTATGCCATTTTCCTTCCAAAAATAATGCAAAATAGTAAAAATTTGCATCATCAAAGGTTTTTTCGATAAATATGCAATAAACCTCGAAATGCATATGCAGATATACAATTGCATATAATCTGGTCTCTAGTGATAACTATGTATCATTTCGTATGCCTACCCCATTCCGGAAATCGGGAATACAGGCGAGACAAAATATGTGTATGATTATTAAAAAATATATCTTTCTCAATTTTCAACGCTAGTTGCGAGTCTACACTATATTTTCGCGACCAAAGAACGCAAAACCCTGGTCCCTCCGGGGGCAACGAAAAGGCTAAAAATTTCATGCACCCACATGTCCAAGTGCTTAGTGCTAATGGCGGGGGAGTCGGGAGGGGAGGGTAAAAGCATATTTATGTTATTTCTGATTGACGGTGATGGCTCCCCTTGGCTTGGAGGGCTCGTTGAGGCGAATTTTCTTTCGAGTTGACGATGTGTTTTTGGCAGACGTTTTGGATGGTTTTGGTTTTGGAAATTCTGTGTTTTTTATTTTATTAGTTTATTATTTAAAGGGGTGGTTTATTAAACTAAGTTAAGTATCAACATATAAAGTTGTTTGACAGGCAATACGTATATTTATAAGAATAAAAGATATTTTTTACATTTTTGACGACCTTTATGCTATGTAAAGAGGAGAGGTTTAAGAGCACTGAGAGAAAAGGTACGAAGGCCGCACGTGACTCTAAACTTTGTAAAAAGCTACAGCATTTAAAAAACATAGTTTATTTGTATAGTTAGTTCTTTACTGAATTCATGTATTCCAGCCAACTTAAATCTAGTTGACGATCAGCCATATCTGTATCGTGACGTGGGACTCAAAACAATGCTGCATTGTTCTTTAAAAACTATAAACAAATGAAATTAAAGAACGCTTTACGCTGTTCACCCAAACATAGCAATAAAGCTTTAGAAAAGGAAAATCTCGCCCCTTACGAAAATCCGAAATTTCCCCTTGTAAAAATCTCTCAATTTCGAAGATTTTCAACACATCGGTAACATTCGCCGCAAGCAGCCGGCAACTTACGCTCTTAGCGACGCACTCAGTTTCGCAGATCTGGGGAGCCACAACAGCTGTATGGTAATGTGGCCAGCCTTTAGCGAGTACCTGGCGCCCAAGCTGGGACTCCGAATTAAGGTGCTAGTTAGTTAGCAACACACACAACATACACGTAAAACTACTGAGTCACTCATAGTGAAATTAAACTGCCTCTAGTTTTCATATTGAGAGATTAACTGGATTTGTTTCGGCCCAATTTGTGGCTCATATGTACATACAATCAAGCCAGTTTTTCAAATGGGGTAGGCAGAGCACACGAAACTTTACATCCACAGAGCCATGATTATGTTTTAGCCACTTTTAGCACGATTTTAGCTTTTAAAACAGATGGAAGAGGTATAATAGTGACAGGTTGCTAGCCTGTCACCTAAATCATGACTAAACCTATTTCCCTAGTCGCCTCCTAACCTAAGACACCCACGGAAGAAATGGAGAAGTGTTATTCATCCCGACACCACACAGGCAAATCGCAGATTTCTGGGGAGCCGCAACAGCTGTATGGTAATGTGGCCAGCCTTTAGCGACTTGTACCTGGCGCCCAAGCTGGGACCCTGAGACTAGAGGGGCTGGCAACACAGAACATAAAACTACCTAAACTATTAATTTGTGACACAAAACGATATTGGCTCGACTTGTTTCGGGAAAATTTGTAATCCATTTTCGGGAGAAATGTATGCCAATGTCGAGTGTGTGAATAAAGGCGTGAAGTGTGTCCGTTATAATCAACTATTAATAGTCTAAATAACTTAAGCGTGATAGTAATATATACATAAACAACAGGCCTGTAGGTTGTCTTCAAATGGGGTAAGCAGTACACACGAATCGCTACATAAATAAAACAGAGTACACACATTTCTTAGTTGCTTTTACCACCCGTGGGTCGCGATCCATAGTTTGAGAAACGCTGGTCTCAAGCATAGTCTTCCTAAGAGAATCTTTATTTTTTGAAAAATTCGTATTGAAAAACTATTCGAAGTATTCAAGAGCAAGTCGGACACGCACTTAATAGGATCCGTACTGTAATTGCCTATCAAGTGATATGAAGCAAAAAGGGCTAGAAATTGCATTTATCGTTTGGAAGCCCTCTTAAATCTTGAGATACAGCCTGGTATCAGACGGACAAACAGACAGCGAAGGCTATGTAATAGAGCCCCGTTTTTACCCTTCGGATGCGGAACCCTTATTTTACATTTTTAACATTATGGGTTGTTACGGTATAAAACATAGCGTGATGACCAAGTCAAAGCAATCAGCGACCGACCGCATGGAATATTCACAGCACAGACAAGCAGTTAGCCGCGCCCTGGTCAAAGTTAATCTTCATATAATAGGCCAGGTGGCCGAGGTGTGAGGGAGTGCGATACTGACAGAAAGGATGGCCAGTATAACTCATTTGACAGCGGTTTCGCTTCTGACACGATATCACTTGGACACACACCCACGGATTAAAGACTGGTTTTAGTGTTATGCGGACCGTCAGTACGCATCGCTCCGCGCAGACCAATGTGTGTTGTGCAGCTGTACGCGTGGACGGTCATCCGTACGGACTCGTCCAAATTACTCTAAAACGCCCCCTAAACCTAACACAGATCGGTCTGCGCGGAGCGCTCCCTGCTGACGGTCCGCGTGACACTAAAACCAGCCTAAATTTGTCGCTAAGCATGTCCCAGATCTGCCAGCTTAGCAGGAGAAGGTGTGAGTAGATTCGCGTGCGAGACAAGACTACACCTATCACTGGCTAACTAGAGAAGTCAAAAAGTGACAGGTAATCTGCTCTTTGACTATATGCGTTAGGTACGAGTGCGCTGTCAACCTAATTTATTTATAGAGACGTAATGAACGTTTTATTGGTATTCTGTGATGGAGTTACCCGTGAAACCAAATTCTAACATATAAAATACACTCATCTTCCGATTAAAACAGGTGTTAGTTAAACTGATCGACCGTGTGTCACACGTAATGGTAAGCAAAGGTACAGCGCGGCGATACTCGATCTGTTTACTGTGGCAGCCGACGTCGCAACTGCACCGTGTCGTATTACTGTTTGGACAGATGACTGTGATTTCGCGGAGTGGAACACCCGAAATATTGAAATATCACTATTGCCATAAATACAATAACGAGTGCAATTTTCTGCTTAAACATAACGTTTTTAAAACATCTAAATAAACTTTGATATACATAACATAGAATTGACTAATCATGCGAAATGTGACACAGGCAAAACCGATCATTTCACGTTTCGCAGCTACTTCTAGCATACTTTAGGCTTAAAAACAGCCATCCAAAGCCTACTGAAACCTATTTTCTTAGTCGCCTCTTATGACATGTACGAAAGTAACCGGCAGTAACCGGCAGTAACCGGCAGTAACCGGCAGTAACCGGCAGTAACCGGCAGTAACCGGCAGTAACCGGCAGTAACCGGCACCGGGCAGTTTGAGGAGCATGTATTGTAGACGTAGCACAGCAACACGCGTGCGGGATATACTAGCCGTCACTTTCTGACATCTCTAGTAAGACATACATACATACATACATATTCTCACGCCTGTATTCCCAAGAGGGGTAGGCAGAGCACATGAATTCAAAAATTCAGTGCCACGTCTAGCAATTTCAGAGTACCCAGATGGTCAAACGTGATATTACAGTGGCAGGTGGCTAGCCCATCGCCCACAATACACTAACCCTTTCCCAGAGTCAACTCTTACGGCACCTACGGGAAGAAAGGGGGAGGTGCCATTCTAACCCGGCATCACACAGGCAAAGAAAGGGGAAGGTGCTATTCTAACCCGGCAGCACACGGGCAAACTTAATACTTAGTTGAAAAGACAGTAAAACATGCTTATTACTAATCGATTAGTGCGCAGAATCAAAAAGGCAACGCCCGCCGCGCCCCGTTAGTCACCGGCGGGGCTCCCTTAATTACGCGGGACACGCGATGCGAGGCTCGTGCCATTGTTTTGGGCTCATCTGCTTCATTCATACATCATTATTAGGAGTTTATAGTACTAGCTAGAGAACGTTTTGCGATATTTGACGATTTGATGCTCCTTGACGATTCGATGCTGTTTGACGATATGCTATTTTTGACGATTTGATGCTCCTTGACGATTCGATGCTGTTTGACGATATGGCGATTTTTGACGATTTGATGTTCATTGACGATTCGATGCTGTTTGACGATATGCGATTTTTGACGATTTGATGTTCATTGACGATTCGATGATTTTTTTTTTCGTCAACCCCCNCCCCCCCCCCCGAAACTAAATCCTGGCTACGACCGTGGATTCGATGCTTGATATGCATGATTTTTTACAGTTTTTGGTATAGAACCCTTAATACCTGTATCTAGCCTTACATTATTCATCTTCAATGGCGAATGTGACTCGTGCAATATCCGCATCCGCGGATGTCAAAAAACATCCCTGCTTTTTGTCCAAAAAAAGCAATGAACGCGGGGAGCGATACTTAAACGGATTTTATGCAGACGAAGCCGCAGGATAAAAAATAAATAAATAAGTAACACTGTCCTTTTCACACTTATTGTTAATTGTCAATTCTTGTAATTAATAAAAATATGCTAGGAGTGGCCACTAAACGTGAAATAGTCATGGTTTTGTTTATACGTAGAGCGTTTCGTGTGTCCCCATTTGGGAATACAGGCGTTATATGTATGTATGTCACGAAAAATACCGAATACAAAAAAGATCTTTACTTGTTGAAAATTACCGGATAAATCACGTTAAATAAATCGAGTGCGTGAAGCTATAGAGATTAGTAGACGTCCAAACTTTAATCGAGACAGTGGTTGGTTGGTGCCTCCGAGTTGGAAGACAGTTTTGAATCTTCGTACTGCGTCAACAGCGAGTGTGGAGGTGCCTTTACAAAGTGATGTAGTTAGTGTTGTGTGCTACCCTATTTTTGACAATAATATAAATGACGATAATAACGAGGGTAGTCGTGAGCCAGTGTTAGTTTCGTCGGGCACGAGCAGTCGCGCGCAGAGAGCCGAGGCGCGCAGTTCGCGTTTGGCAGCAGCAGCTGCCGCGGCTCCTAGATGAAGGGCTACGAATTAGTCCGAAACATGTCGAGCTAAACTCGATTTATTTAACGTGAGTTATCCGGTAATTTTCAACATGTGTGAGTCTCACGGTAGTTTAATGTATAGATCTTTACTGTAAACTGAAACGTAAAATCATACTATTCCTTCTCTACAAGTAACCAACGACAAAAGACCCATATATTCCTTCAACTGACTCGCTGCAAGGAGTCCTTTAAACTGGACGTCATCACCAATATAACATGGTCTCCATTTTCAAACCTCAACATCAACAAAAGGGGTCACTTAAGTTGGAAATAACAAACCAACTTAAAAAGCCCCTCGTCATCCCAACAGACGAGGCTTATGAGGGGTATTCTGAACTGGTCGTGTTATCTACCCTACGGATCACAACGCCATGTGTTACTGATTGTGATCTACACAAATTCTTAGTAATTAGATGATACAGTAATAAAATCATTGGTCGCGTCATGGCGCTATCTTAGATCTTTGGGGTCCGATTTTGGTGCTTTTGTTAACCATATGGCTATAGAATCTGGTACGAGCACTGTCTAATTATTTGAAATGTATTAAATAATGTTTCAACCTGTTTGTGTTTGGATTTCATGCTGTAAAAAAGGTATAAACGTTTAAAACTAATTTTGTTTATTGTTTCAGAACTTACGACAAAATGTTATTGTCTGTGTATAAATACCTTCGTACATACATACATACATACATACCGTCACGCCTCTTTCCCACAGGGGTAGGCAGAGACCACTTTGTTCCACTCGCTACGATCCTGACATACCTCTTTCGCTTCATCCACATTCATTAGTTTCTTCATACATGCTCGTCGATTTCGGGTACTCTTGACCTGACCTGTACCTTCGGGCCGACAAAAACTTAACCTACCTACGTTTCTGTGTTGATTAATTTAGGGAAAAATGTTACTGTGAATATAAGCTTAAAAAACGACACTGGGAAAAAAACAATTTGGTAAAAAAATCTAATAACATTTTTACTATTAAGTACCTAAAAACAATTTTAGGGAAATCAACTAAACAACCAACCAAAAAAACTTTCACATCCTATTCGACAATTCTAATAGCACAAGTGTAATAATCCACTAATTTGCTTGTTACACGCCACGCCTCGTTACAGTGCAGTGTACTGTGACGCCACGGGAGCCGTAAAATAATTCACAGATAAGATAAAGTTACATCGAATACTCGTGCTATTTCAAATTATTTAACTGGCAACCCTTCAGTTGCACCGGGACCTAGTTTGTATGGACTTGTTATCTTTACCTTTTGAATGTTCTGGTGACGTGGAAAAAAAGGGGTCGAGGTCAAAGTTCAATCTGAAGACTTATTTTTAGATTGTTTCAACGTAGAGAGATGCCAGATGGACGTTTTCGTTTAATAGATTATATACTTACATCATCATCAGCCTATATACGTCCCACTGCAGGGCACAGGCCTCCTCTCAGTATGAAAAGGCTTGGGCTATAGTTCCCACGCGGGCCCAGTGCGGATTGGGAACTTCACACACGGCGTTGATTTACTTCGTCGCTGTGTGTAGGTTTCCTCACGATGTTTTCGTTCACCGAATAGCTCGTGATAAATATCAAATTCGATATCGCACGTAAATTCCGAAAAATTCAGAGGTGCGAGCCCGGGGTTTGAACCCACGACCCTCTGCTTGAGAGGCCACAGGTCGAACCGCTGGGCTACCACGGCTATATACTTACATTTTTTTTTTTTTTGTATCTTTCCACGCGCAAACCTAGGAGGGAGCTATGGGTCGTGACTAGCCACCGTTCGCCTATTTATAGATATCTGTGGTATACTGCACATTATAGACGCAGGGCGAAAGGAGAGCGCTCTAAAAAATATTACGTCAATCCAGCGCTAATGGAGGCTACGGAATGCATGGAGAGGGCAAAATTATTCAATTATTTTTAAGCTCCAAACGGACGCGGAGTGATGGTATAAACTATAAACGAAACGCTTATTTCTCAGCTGATACTTTGTGCGTGATTTTTCGCGTAATTTCGAGTATTACAAATGATACTGTGATGCCACCGCTTCGCTTCTGCTGTCAGTGCGTTTGGATTCTGAGATTTTAGGGGATTTTCATGTTACTGGACATTCTATGGCTGATATAATGCGTCGAATCTTCTTCATGTGCTGTGAGTGCAAATGCCTGCGAATCTTTTCAAAATTCAAAACTTTATTTATGCAAATAGGCTTCTAAGAGCACTTTTACACGTCTTTTTTGTATTCTACCAGCGCTTCGGAAATACCAACATTGCCAAGAAGAATGCGCCGCAAGAAACTTGGCAGAAACTAATTTTTTCAAGTTCTTTGACAGCGGCACTGGGTGACAGTCACGACAATGTATATGTGAGTGTGATACTAAAGATGATAGTCTCGAATAGACGTATAAAAGTACATAAATTTACATTAAAAAGTTCATCTGTCATTTTCCTATCTGTAGTAAGTTAAACTATCGATTGAATATTGGGATAGTAACAGTTTCTCCTTAGCCATTGCTGCATAATTCAGTGTAAATGAATTTATGAGCACGTCTCCATGGACGTCGCTGTGCCGTCAAACGCCGGTGTGACGCGGCCTTGTATAGCATGAACTACTGGTTTTATGTCACACGGAACCAAGAAGAAAATATAAATAAAGTATCTATTTTCTTGGTTTCTATTCTAGCCCAGTTTCAGCAATTTTCAATTTAATACATACATATTTCAAGTTTTGTCCGCTGTCTTAAGCAACGCTTGGAATAAATGAAACCGTAGATAGAAAATCAACTCAATTTTATAATACGGTTAATACAAATTAACAAACACAAAAATAAACACAACGTATTGCGCGGGCCGTAGCTCGAGCCAAAGTGCTGTTTCTCTCGAAGTGCCCCGCCACGCCGGGTGACGTCATCAGTGTTGCTAACACATATTCCCGAATTGGGTAGGCAGAGTACACGAAACGCTACATAGACAAAACCATGACTATTTCACGATTCGAAGACACTTGACATTTTAGGTTAAGTTAGTCAAAACACACAACACAACTTACCCGAACCCATTTTCCTTAGTCGCCTCTTACGACATCCACGGAAGAAATGGAGGGTGCAGTGGTGGGACTACAGTGATATATAATGTATACTATCTATGTACCTATTTAAAACGAGAATCCGACTGACTGATTATCAACGCAGGGCCTAAATTATTAAGCGTGTCACACACTAGCAGATACGGTAAGATATCTTATATCTGATCGGATATCGCTATATACTCTACTTGGAAACACAGGCGTGATTGTATGATGGTTCCCTCTCGCGCCGCGCGTCGCCCTAAAAGCTTTCCGCCGCGCATCACGCGCATGGGTTTATTTTCAACGACCTCTGGCGCCGCAGGTAGTAAATACTGTGTACTGAAATACAGTATTTGTTATAGTTTACTACAGTTAATAAATAAAAGTTACAGCTAAAGGTGGGGGCTGCAAGTTGTCAACACGCCAGGATTACATAAAGTCTAAGAAATATTTTGTGAGGTCTGCCACAAAACTGAAGTACCTAAGGCTCAATTCACACCAGAAGAGCAGCGCAGCGCGGCGTAGCGCAGCGACCCGCTCCGTGGAGAATGCGCGAGGATTCCTGCGACTGCTCGAGAAGCCGCTGGAATGCGTAGGAAGTCGCTGGAATTTACATAATTATTGACATATTGACATATGTATTGACAGCGGCCGTCGCGACTACTCGAGCATCCTCGGGCATTCCCGCGAGAGCTCGCGCAGTCGCACGGCTTTGTTTATGGAATGCGCTGGAATTCCCGCGGATCCGCGGGCATCCGCGCGCATCGTTAGAGTTTCTCATGCGACAATAAGTCTTATTGTAATGAAAATAAAGTTGAAATTCTCATGACACTGAAACTGCGCTCCGCTACGCCGCGCTGCGCTGCTCTTCTGGTGTGAATTGAGCCTAAGTCTCCATGCAAAGTGCGCTCAAACAACGCAAACATAGACACGGCTCACAGACACGACATCTCGGATCAATTGGGACCAGTCCGAGCGGTTGCCGTCCGCTTGAAACGCGCGTCGATAAACGATTCTGCAACTTTTCTCAAGAGTCACTTCGGTCTTCGACTATCATGTTTGAAAAGTATCTTAAATAAATTACATTGCGACTGTTTGCCACTACCACTAGCTTACTGTAAAAACTATACACGAGAACACGAAATTCATTACACTTTAAAATATATTAATTGTTCATTGCGCGGATTGCGCCATTGTCGAAATTGTCGCAACATAATATGAGGGCAGCAATTTAAATTTTGCAAAATAGCAACATTCTATAAAGTCACAGAGTTGTCGAGCTAGTGGAAATCACTTTCAAGGCATTCCCTTACTTTCATACTTGTTACAACTTCACAGTTCCAGTAGGTATAAGAAATAATTTCATAAAATATCACCCGAACGTCCGCCATTACAGAGTTAGGCACACACGAGCGCGCCATAATACGAAAAAGTAATTCCCGAAGCGTCCGCATGGAAAACTGCTTCCGATGTGCTGAACGGTTTCAAATGAAAAATTGCATTTTTCCTTCAACTGATTTGAGCACATAATTGGTGGTTAAATTATAGAATTTTGCAAAAGGGGATAAAAAAATAACAAATGCAGTGAAATGTTGTCACGATCGACTTCAATGTCGTAGTGTACAGTTCACTCAACACACTTTGAGAATGGCGGGTCTAAACCAAGGCTATTCTAATATAAGGCTTTCGCAACCATTTCTAGCATATTTTTCAGGCTGACCTAAGTTAAGAGGAACAATAGTGACAGGTTGCCAGTCTGTCGCCTAAAACACATTACCCTATTACCTTAGTCGCCTCTTACAGCATCCATGGAAGAAATGTAGAAGTGATACTTTAAACCCACCCCATGGTAGGGTCTAAACTAAACTGCGACATACTTTTTTTACCGCCACTTTTCTGACCAGACTTACCAAATCTTGTGTCAGAGAAGGACAGAAAATTCTCCGCTACTCACGCACGGCTAAAAATTATGATGCTCCAATATATAGATCCGTACCAATATATAAATGTGAAAGTGTGTTTGTTTGTTTGTTTGTCCGTCTTTCACGGCTAAACGGAGCGATGGATTGACGTGATTTTTTAGGTAGAGATAGTTTTGGGCATGGAGATAGACATAGGCTACTTTTTGTCTCTTCAAAACCCCCCCATTTTCCTAAAATGAGGGGTGGAAGTTTTCAATGTAGAAACCTATAAATTGGTATGTGTACTATCTCTTCTGTGATACCCCGAATTTAACGCGAGCGGAGCCGCGAGCAAAAGCTAGTAATACCTACATACATACATAACATCACGTCTTTTTCTTACGGGGTAGGCAGAGACTACTTTATTCCACTAGCTACGATCCTAACCCTTCTTTTGCTTCATCCACATTCATTAATCTCCTCATACATGCTTGTCGGTTTCGGGTACTCTGGGGTCTCGACCTGACCTGTTTCTAAGATCCTGCGACTATCCGCGACGCACTTTTTAGTCTGTGAAAATAGAACCTACGGAACACACGACGCGCAAAAAGTCCGGCACACAATGCATACAATTCACGCAGACTTTTTGTGCGCCGCAGACTCGATCGCACAAAGTCTGTCGTCTGCGCTGCACCTATAACGTGCGCGATTTGGTCACGGAATATCCGTCTAGGTCTTCCCCTCCTGAACCCATCCAAAATACATTGTTATGAGAAACGGAGTTACTCCAAAGTCAACAGATATCCGACTAAAGAAATCCTAATTCGGTGTGCATTAAGACGGCGCGCCATAACTCCGAGCACTTAAGGCCTGCCTGTAAATTATACCGGCTGCCACAGACGTTGCGAGATGATAGACTCGGCAATCGCTTCCAAAATCTACTATCGTCGGGGCATTTATTCGAGCATTTCAGTCATCTCATTCTTCTAGACTTTTAGTTTTATTAGAGAAACAGGAATTCTATGAAATCACCAAAAATGACATCAAAAATATGCCAGCAAATGTTACCAGATGAATGAGCCTGTCAGGCCGGAAATTATCCATAAATATTGTAACCAGTGGTCGGGTATACGCGTCTGAAAATCCCCGTAAAGTTCTTTTCTCGGAATTTTCATGGGAAAAAATACGAAAATCTGAAAATACATATTTCAGTCTTTTGTACTTCAGCTATTAGTCAATTGCGTAACATCGCAATGTCGATTGCAGGTGTGTACGTGCAGACTAACGAAACTTGCGTACGGGACGAAAAAGGTACGTAAACAAAGGGCGCGATAACCTGAAAAGCGATGAAACATTTGTCTCCCACAAGGTCAATAATGAAAATTTTCAGTAAATATTTTACAACGGTTTTAATAAGATGCGTATACCAGACCACTAATTAAAATAGTTACGGCCATTATTCGGCCACCCTGTATACTCATAGATACTAGCCGTTGCCCCTTTCGGTAACTTCAATTCTTTACCTTATTTGAAGCAACTGTTTACCTTATATGAAGTAACTGTTTACCTTATATGAAGCAACTGTTTACCTTATATGAAGCAAATGAACCAATGTTTGAAAGCTTAATTTCAATGGGCAACACTCTTCTTTTCACTGGAAATGTTTATCATTAGTGTACTGTCAGACACTGCAATCTATGATGCTATTGATTATATCCGTCAAAATTTGCCGTCCAGCTTTATTCTTGTGATGCGTATCTCTCCTATCTCGGTATCTATTCCGATAGTATGTCTGTGGCACTAGTTAAATCTGACTGCATTCACACTCCTTCAATGAATCGGCTTAATTTAATGCTTAAACCTTTTTAGTTTTTAGCGGCCAATTTGTTACATGGACAAATGAAGGCGGTTGAGCAACTTCAACTCTACTTATTGATCTTGTGCAGTCAGCATTGCATTTCATTCTACCGTCGCGTATATGCGTTTTCGTGATATTGGCCCAGTGCCGCTGGCATTTGGCATTTGGACGCACTAGTCCGTTCGCGGCTATTGAAGAAGGTTCGACTCTAGAGACGGCAATGAATGTGATAAAAATGCTTGTTAGAACGGTCTACATTATGTCGAAAATGTGAGCGCGTGCTTCTGTCATTTCACTCGAAGTTAGTGTTGCCAGACTCGTTGCTTCAACTAGTTTTTTTTTTTTTAAAGATACATTTTACCATTTTTATCTTCCCCATCCAGCTGCCCGCTTCTCTAATTTTCTATTTAAGCGACACTAAGATAATTAACCAAACGAATTGTAGAAAAAAATGATGGCTTTGTTGAGAGTTCGATATATCCTTTATGAGATATAAAAATAAAACATATATTTTGACACAAATGTTTATTCGCCACTTACACAAAGTACACAAAGAAGTTGCACTCGCAGACATTACTATAGCTAAACAAAAGAAATCACAGATAAAATACATTGAATCACTAGTACATGTGACACTTACTATAAAAAAACCGTTTTAAATATGGACATTAATTAATAATTAAAGTAAGAGTATAATTAATAAAAAAGCAATCACAGTTTTAGTCGTAATAAGAAATTTATCACAAAATTAAATATCTAAAATTTTTAAAAGCTGGATGAATTAAGAAAACAAACAATTTTTCAACATCGGACTCGGCTTAAGCCTTCGACTGCGTGCACACCACCATTTTTAAGTTAATTTAAGTAATTTTATGATCAAAAACGTTTCACCCGATTAATCTTACCCTTGCGGATTTATCACAGCGTTTCCTTTACTTCAAATACTTAAGTTACGCTTAAATTTCTCGCCGTTTATATTTTAAACTAGCTTTCCGCCTGCGGCTTCGCCCGCGAGGAATTCGGTTATATTGCGGTATAAAGCGAACATTCCCTCGGGAACATCAATTATTTCCGGGATAAAAAGTACCCTATTATTTAATCCGGACTTCTATCTTTACGTCTGCAAAATTTCAAAGCAATCGGTTCAGTAGTTACGGCGTGAAAGCGGAACAAACAAACAAACAAACAAACTCACTTTCCGATTTATAATATTAGTAAGGATTCAGGAGTCCCCCGCAAGGCACTTACCTAGGCACTCCTCATGTCAACAGACATTTGAAAATTCATTTGAAAAATTCAAACGAATTTTACGTTACTAAGTAACTAAGTGTTAAAGTTCAATTTAAATTCTATCATTTAGCCCCATGTCAGTCGTTTATATAAAGTTAAAACACAACAAATTTCAACTTTAAAAGACAATCTTTTCAATTTGGCCACAGAAATTAAATGAGTTTCATCGCATGTAACAAAATATGATGAAACAATAAAACTGAAAATAAAAAATATATTATTTGGACTAGCCGTAAAAGGTGGTACAAATAATTTAGAAATACTTCAAGAAACATCCTACACACTAACACCTTACATACTGTTTACAGACAATGGATTATACAAGTTAATTGATTGGTATAGTACGCAGTACTATTGTATAATTTGACATAACCTACATCCATAGAAAAATAGGTACAGTGACAGTACTAGTATCTTAACCATTCCGTAAAAATAATTGATGATTCAGTTAATTAGTGTTTCTAGCTAATTTTTGATGGTCTTCAATGGATTAAAAAAAATAAAGAATCTTGTCATACAAAAGACGTATGTATTGTGATATGGCATCCTACAGAGAACGAACATTAAATTTTTTTCATCGGAAGCACACTATAGGACAGTTACTATTATTTAGTAATGGTAGTAACAACATCACACCACCAATTCAACAGAGCAGACGCAAAACGAACTTCTCAAGCATTAAGCCAAGGATACACTAGCTAGGGGACAAATGTGCAGCGACACGTGTCCCCTAGTGTATCCTTGGCTTTATACAACAAAAGAGAAAAATCTCATTTGGAGTCACATATATGGAACGATGTCAATGCGAAATATACGCTCATTGTTTTACGATTTTCTAGGGATTGACGGTCTTAATAAAATGACAACCTTCCATAGCCACTCAACAATATAGAGAAAACTTTTTATTTCATCGTTCATACAGAAGAAATGACTACCAATGTAAACAGGTGATTTTTTATTAGTATAATGCATTAGAAGCAATTAACCAGTAATTTTCCGTAACTAAATAAACTTAACATTCTGCAGTTTTTAAGAGTTCGTCCGGCGATTTTTTATTTTATAAAATCAGGCATATCACACTGTCAATGACATTTCTTCTGACAGTAATTTTGGAACAGAATTAAATATTACTTACAATTTGGAATAACATAATTGAGGACAATTTTCCGATTACTTTAGAGCAGTCGACATAGAAAACAACTGCAAAAAGTGTGAAACTGTGAAAGTTTCGTCACCACAATAGACAAGTTGGTAGCTGGCAACTTCCTTAATCTCAAAGCGGTCGCTCGTGCGAAGTTCGCATTGAGATATAAGCCAGCGACTTATTCATAAAATTAGCTCGTTATCCCGCGGGAACTATAAATTTCCCGGGACAATAAGCCTATGCGTTTCCTCGTGACTTAAACCATCTGCATACCGAATTTCGTCCAAATCGGCCGAGTGGTTGAAGCGTGAAGGTAACAGACAGACTGACAGTGGTACTTCCACATTTGTTACTAGGGAGACAGATGATGTAAGGAAGTATTTCCATCAGACGGGCCAGAAGGCAATCACTAGTATAAGTCGACGCGCGTAAAAATAACTCTGTGCGATTAGCAAAGTGGATACGTTTGCGCACAATCAACAAACCAGTATCGCCAACACCTAGAAGTTCAAGTCACTAGACTCAAAATCGAGTCACTAGAAAAGCTCTTTTATTTCCATGGGAGAAAAAAAGTGTCCCAAACATTTCATACAATGCTATCACCCACAGGAATGGGACGAGCTCATATTCTAGTAAAATTGACATAAAAGTTGTAGAAAAACTCACAACGTGGCAAACAAATTGACAAATGCTCAACTAGGGTCACTAGTTTTAATGCTTCTAAAAATGAACACAAACATTAAGTGTTGACAAGTTAAATTCAGCTTTCGACACAACAGCCTTCTTACCCCAGTACACCCAGTATACCCATGCAGCTGTAATTACCGCAAAATTACCCCCGAAGAGTAGGAGAAACGATGGCACAGTAAGACGCTTTAAGCAGAAGATATCAAACCGATGTTAGGAATTATAGCCTTACTAAAGGAACTAGTGTTTCAGTGTCTCGTCAAATTCGCGCTAAACTGACCAGTAAAGAGTTCCATCGAAAAAAAAATATCCCTTTCAAATTATCAGCAATAAATAAAACCATCTTCACTGATCAATAAAGTGTTTTGACTGTGAAAAGCATTCATCAAATCCTCCATAAGACGGACATATGACTTGGGCTGGTTTTCTACGATCAGCTATTGTCTCCTGAGTAACCGGACATAAAGAAACACAAAAAAAATTGACCCGTCTGCAGTGCCATAACTAGGGTAATGCCAGCGGTGTCCAGAAGGGCGCAGACCCTGGAGAGCGCAGAAATAAAGATGAGTATCTTCAAGGGCGCAGTTTTTAAAGCTCGTTCCATGCGCATTAAAGGTTATTTACGGCACTACCCGTCTGTAACCCTAGCTAGAGAAACTAAGTCTCAGAGACTTAGCGTAAACAAAAGATGTTTTTCACAAGTAATGTATGTATGTATGTATGTATGTATAAACATTGTAATATCCTAAGGTCCAGTATACCTTTACCAAGGGCAGTCCATGGTGAAGGGAGTTATGTCTTCGCGGCTGGCTTCTTCGCATTTCCCTGCTTGATGACCTGCACCAATTTGACCATCTGAGCCTCCGGACAATCCATGTATTCATCCAGCAACTGTTAGAAAAATACAAACATACATAATACATAAACGTCACGCCTTATTCCCTCCGGGGTAGGCAGAGAAAAGAGAGCGCCATACGCTCCTATTCAGACATACTTCACTCGCTTCACTCACATAAAAAGAAAAATACCAGCAGCTAAAATAGTTTTTCTCTTATTTCATAACCTAAATTTAATCCCATTTGTGGTCCTGTTTAGAACTCCAAAAATGTATTCTTTTTTCTATTTTGGTATGAAAATCTTAATACAGTTCACATATTGCTTACCAAGTATCAATAGTGTAGATTTTATTTATAGTTCCTGAAACACTGGTAGACATACGAACGGCCAGACAGACAGACATGACGAATCTATAAGTCTTCCGTTTTTTTCCATTTGGCTACGGCATCCTAAAAACGACACTGGTAAAAAAGCCATTTGGGGAAAATGCGAATAGAAATTTTGCTACCATGAAACGATGATTATGGGGAAATTATCTAACCTGTCACAAACTCACTCACAAACTTTCGCATCATAAAATTAGTGTGAGAAGTGATTATCATGGCATATATCTAAAATGATTTTAATGGTCTATTCTCCAGATTCAACGTAAAATATACGAAATTTGTTTGTTTAAAAAAAGGCCGCTAACTTTTTATCTTAAGTAGGCATTTTATCAGGCAACTAAAACCAAACTAGAGCCATAAAAAAGCCGGCCACTCCGCTCTCATCAAACATTCACGCCGGCAAATTGTTTGTACTACATCTGCGACCGGCTATCACCAACTTTCGGTGCGCTGTAGGGTGAATATTCGGGCGTTGGAACCGCCGTCGGGTGTTGATCCGAGCGTTTCAACCGCCACTTTAATCTGGACACTTTTGTGTAAAAAATAAAGAGTATTCTGATGCAGCCGTTTGAGAAACAGAAACTATTAATAAATACTCGAAAATGACATCGAAAATTTGCAGCAGATTCGTATAAAATGTAGCCAGATGAATGAGATGCTTTGAACGCTCGAATAATTAGCCCAGTGTTTTCAACAATTTTTGATATAAGTGAGTCTATAAATGTGTACAAAACACGCGAGTAAAAATAAAATAGACTAATTATTGAGATTCTTGCCGCTAACAAATAGGAAGGCTAGACAAGAGTGAGAGTAAGAAAGAGAGCGAGAGACAGTACGTTAAGATAGTGAGACAGAGTGAGAGTGTGTGGGTGTGAGAATGATAGGGAGATATAAATAGCTTAAACCACAGGAAATGTGAAATATACTGTCTTTGTAGCGTTTCGCATGTTCCGCCTGCAGTATTTGGGAATCATTGAGGATAGAACCTATAGAGTACTAATGTCATCTTGGTTGTTCGGAAATTATTCCGCAAAACAATTGAAGTGATCGCTGTGCTCTTATTGGCCGGTCCAAGATCGCGCGTAACGCTAGTGCCTTTTTCTCTACGGTTATTGCCTCTGTACAGTTTCTGTGACAGTGACGGTGACGTTTAGTATGTTGAAATCAACAAACTATTTGCGGACCGGGGTTGCGAACATTGTTTCTCTATAGGTTCTATCCTCTATGTTGGGAATACAGGCGTGGTGTCAAATCAGGTAAACCAATTGGAACGTCTAGACAAGTGTGACAGTGAGAGAGAAGAATGAGAGTGGCAGAGTGAGTGAGAGTGATAGAGTGAGAATGACAGTTAAAGAGTGCGTGTGTGAGAGAGAGACAGACATACCTGCGCGCTGATCTCCCCGCCGATGGCGCGGCGGCAAGGCGCGTGCTGCGCAAGCGCTGCCAAAGTAGGCAGAAGAGCGTGGCTGTGCGTGCGGGAGACCAACCAGTTAACTGGCAGGGCGCAGAGCATCTTTACCACGGACCAGCCGGTGCATATCGTCTCCTGTTAGACAAAGTAATCATCATCATCATCAGCCTATATACGTCCCACTGCAGGGCACAGGCCTCCTCTCACTATGGGAGGGCTTGGGCTATAGTTCCCACGCGGGCCCAGTGCGGAATGGGAACTTCACACACAACGTTGAATGACGTCGTCGCTGTGTGTAGGTTTCCTCACGATGTTTTCCTTCACCGAATAGCTCGTGATAAATATTAAATTCGATATCGCACATAAATTCCGAAAAATTCAGAGGTGCGAGCCCGAGGTTTGAACCCACGACCCTCTGCTTGAGAGGCCACAGGTCGAACCGCTACAAACAAAACACGTCGTCGACAAAGTAATATTGAACATTAAACTACCATGAGGCGCAGCGCAGACGACAGACTTCTGTGCGATCGAATCTGCGGCGCACAAAGTCTGCGAGGATTGTATGCATTGTGCGCCAGACTTATTGCGCGTCGTGTGCGTTTCTGCTAATAATTCCATAGGTTCTATTTTCGCAGACTAAAAAGTCCGTCGCGGATCTGTCGTCTGCGCAGGGCCTAACACTCACTCATGTTGAAAAATAAAAGGATAACTCACGCTTTTAAATCGAGTTTAGCTAGACATGAGTAGCGAATAGAGCGGCGGCGCGCAGTGCGCGTTTGGCAGCAGCAGCCGCCGCGGCTCCTAGATGAAGGGCTATGAATTTGCCCGAAACGTGACTTATCCGTTTATTTTCAACATAGCTGTGCGCGCGACTCCGTACGCGTGGAATATTGATTTTGGTTAGTTTCCCCGTTTTTTCCACATTTTGCAGTGTTTCTTCGCTCCTGTTGGTCGCAGCGTGATGTTGTATAGCCTAAAGCCTTCCTCGATAAATGGTCTATCCCAAGGCTGGTCAATAGATTTTCCAGGTGGGCAAAGTTTTTAAAACTGTGGCGACGGCAGGCCACAACGATTTTTCATAACCACCGATCAGGTAAAGGCGCTGCCATCGCGCGTAGTCAGCTTGCCGGCCAAATGCGCTGGGCGGGCCAATTAAAATACCTTGGCGGGCCACTTTATGGCCCGCGGGCCTGGGTTTGGCCACCCTTGGTCTATCCAACACAAAAATATTTTTTCATTTTGGACCAGTAGTTCCTGAGATTAGCGCGTTCAAACAAACAAACAAACTCTTCAGCTTTATAATATTAGTATAGATGACTAAGTAGTAACTAGAAAGTCAGCAAAAAAAGATAGAAAAGGGATATTTTCGCCTTTGTACTTGTGTTTAGTTCTGTGCTTGTTATGGCCTAAAGGTGGCCGTGAATAGGGTAAAAAGATACCCCGGAGTGAACTCGCCTCGATTTTAATTAATCTATAGCCCTGTCGCGGAGCATGTCGCATCGGTTAGGCAACTGAACTTATCCCCTTTATAAAATAGTTCTCTCAAAATTTAGAGATCTGCAAAAATTAACAATACTCTAAAAATATGAAAGATAATGCAATCGTAATAATGCCTTGTACACTAGCCTGTCTGTTACTACCACACAGGATTTGTTTTTAGAGTCACTTATCAGTCATATTATTATGTATGAGCCGTCATATTGAACGTTTCATTAAAATTCCTCAACACAGAGTAAAAAAACATTTGACAGAACGCAATCATCTACAATACGTTAATCCTTCCATAAGTCAATGCTTCAGATCCGGTTCGAAGGACCAAAAAACTGTAAAAAAAAAATCAAGAAACTTAATTTGACTCTCATTGACTTAAAGGTTTAACGCCTACAAATTATGATACGTAGCTGACACAACAATTCATTTCTCTCATACTCATCATAGACGATTCCAACAAGTATCTACAAACATATCTTCAACGACACCATACAACGAGCGATACCCCTAACGGCCAAGACTCCCAGCTACCCTATAACTACACTGAAGAATCAACTGTCGCCACTTAAAGGACCTATAAAGACTTGTAAACGCGGCACACCTGAGCCCGTGTTTTATTATTCAACGGCCAGTAATGGCTTCCGCGCTGCACCTGAGGCGTGGGAACTTGACAATTAATGGGGCGAATCGCAAGACGCGATGACAATACATACATACAGTCAACCAATTTGATTCCTAGGCCATTGAAAGAAAGAAAGAAAGAAAGAAAGAAAAAACACTTTATTGTCATGAGTAAAGATAAAAAAAAATTAAAGGATAAAAAAAGTATATATACAAAATACAAATAAAAACATAAAACATAGGTGTACAGTGTACACCATGACAATGGGCACCGAACTCAGCAAATACTGGTTTTGATGCCAGCGCTGGTTTTCAGCCCGGTCCCATTGTGGAACCATGTCGTAATAAATTTGTTTGTTTGTCTTGTATGACATTGATTGTTGCATTACGCATGTCGTGATGACATCTTTACTTTTGCGAACATGTGTCACCGATAATCAATAGAAAAGGAGTTTGCTTAGATATCAATAACTTTCATGTCATAGATATCGGATGAAAACGAAAATACTTTTCTGTCAAAACTTCACTGAAAGAGTATCGTCTATTTGTTTCTCTGTCACACTTGCGTATAAAAGAAGGTTAACTGGAATTGTCACTGTCTGTCTGTCAAACTTTCTTTTTATTTTCAAGTCATGGAGCTGAAACGTTTAAACCCTTTACGATTATTTCATACTAGCTGTGCCCGCGACTCCGTTCGCGTGGAATAGTGACCAATTTCCCCCGCTTTTTTCCACATTTTCCACTATTTCTTCGGTCCTATTGGTCGCAGCGTAATGTTATATACCCTAAAGCCTTCCTCGATAAATGGTCTATCCAACACAAAAAGAACTTTTCAATTCGAACCAGTAGTTCCTGAGATTAGCGCGTTCAAACAAACAAACAAACAGACAAACAAACTCTTCAGCTTTATTATATTAGTATAGATTGTGATTGGAGAGTTGATAATTGTTTGACCCGCACCGACGTTGTCATTATCTATAGTTAATACGACAAAGTTCTATAGTGGCCTAGGAATCAAATTGGTTGACTGTACATCACGCCGGAGTTTCCAAATGGGGCAGGCAGAGCACACGAAACGCTACATAGAGAAAACCATGACCACTTAACGCCCCGCAGCCACTTCTAGCAAAAAATTTAGAGATGGAAGAGGTATAATAGTATCAGATTGCTAGCCTTTCGCCTAAAACACACCTAAGCCTATTTCCTTAGTCGCCTCTTACGACATCCACGGAAGAAACACATCATATAACCCGGACATTATATAGCCCGGTGTAAATGCTGGCAAAGGCCCAGGAGCTACCAATCAGTCAGTCGCAAGTTAACACAACTGCAACTATACGCAATCTAATGAATAACGATTGCTATTTTAAACATAAAACTACCGTGACAATCACACATAGCGAAGTTTTTATATCTAGATTAACTCTACGCGTTGCGGGCCAATTCGCGACTCATGATTGGCATGTCGCTCCAAAAAATGGATCAAAAATCGGCTCGTTACAAAGACGTATGCGTATCCATTTCAATTTAAAAGCGTTTGGTTTGATAAAAAACATTATTTATTATTACTCGTAATATTAGCAAAAACCCGCTAACTTTTTATCAAAATTTCCATTTAACAGAATGGCTAAAATAATTAGAAAGTTTCGCAAACGCCGATAAAGTCCGGGACGAGAATCGCGCTATTAAATTAGCGTTATTTTAATTGGTTACGAATATTAATTCTGCATCAATTAAGAATGTATAATTCTATAACGAAGTAAATAATGATACTTCGGCACAAATGTCTGTCTTTGCTTCTTTGAAAAGAACATAGTAAGGAACGTTGAAGGCTGCACGTGCAGAAGAGTCTTTGCAAAACGTCTCTCGTCTTGAAATGTTGAATTTCACGTGCCCTAATATTTAAGTTTACTTTCCACTGATTAAATTGTACTTAATAAAATACATTCGGCTTTTATACTTACTAGTAATTCGTACTTTAAGAAGTACGCAGGGAATTATTACGAGGTTGCAATTTCTCTTCCCTGATTGAAATTGTAACCTTACTCTAAGCTACTCTATCACTGCTGTGACAGGAGTGTCACGTGACAAAAGGCAACCCAACAACATCTCTTCTGCCAAAACTTCCACAATAGGCTTGTGTCCTGGGTTAAAAATATTTAATTCCAGTTAGTCCGTTCGTTAGATTATGGAAAAATATGACACACATATTTTTTCTTTTGTAAAATGACTAAACATCGACAAAGTTTTAGATCATCTTTCCGGAGTGGAGGCTTGTGATGTCACGACTCGATATTTAAGCGTTGTATGATCGTCATTTTTCGTTTGTGAAATAAAATAAATAATCTATGTGACGGACTAAATAGTTTTTTTTGTCTACTAGCCTGAAACTGCAGCCAAAGCCGGGAGCAGACGCTAAAGCGTTCAATTAATCACCAATGTTAATACGCCATCAATTAAGACTATAACAAGATAAGGCGGGCAACCCAAATGGCGGCCACTAACAGATCGAACGGTACTCTAGTTAATTATATTGGGATGTTAATTTGTGAAACTAATTAAGAATCCGTAGCGTTGCGTGGAAGGAAATACAGGTGCGGGTGCAGGTGGGCCCGCATGGGAATCCAAACGGTCGGTATGATTCTTACGTACATACATAATATGCCCTGTATTCCCAAAACATTGTTAGGCCATCGTATTTAGTTAGACAGGCATCGTTTTTAGGGTTCCGTTTAATTGGACGATCCCAAAATGGTGAAATTTTATTATTGTTATTGGTTGTTTTTGCTTGATCTCGACATATTTATTATTGTGACATTTAATTTATTTTTTTATTTTTTATTTATTTTTTATTGCTTTAAACACTTGACGCATTCAACATTCAATTTAAAATAACTTAACTTGACATTTTATGTGTATTGTTAATGTTGTATTTTATGTTGAATTAAGAAATAAATCTAATCTAATCTAATCTAATCGTGCCCAAAGGCTGAAACAGGATCCTATTACTGAGGCAGCGCTTTCAGACGCCAGGCTGTATCTCACGAACCGTGCTAGCCAGACTATGATGATTATGCATTTCTATTGCCGCTATAACAACAAATACTAAAAATAACATAAAATTATTATTTACGAGGCTCCATTTTTTTTCTTTTTTTTGGTATTTTTGGGTCAATATAAACAACGATAACTGGTATACACGTATTTCAAGCGTCACAGAATATATAGTAATACGTATACAGTGTCACTGACATGCAGTTGCGGGTTGTTGACCACCATGAAGCCGATGAGGATGATGAGGTCCAGCACCATGGTTTCGGAGAGCGAGTGGTCCAGCCGCGTGTTGTTGTGGGCTGCAATAAAAAGGCATAGGTTTAGCCATTTACAACAATAAACACAGTAGTGGCCGACCGAAGCTTCGGCTTCGGCCACCTTCGGCCAAAAAAACCACTTTCGGCTTCGGCCAAAATTTGCCGAAGCCGAAGGTTTGCATATTGTGATTTGAAATCGAACGAACGATGCCAGAGCGAGACGAGTGCGCAGCGCTCAGCAGGGCAACGTTTCGCCGGCCCGATTGCATTACTTGCAGTTAATTATATAAATTACTGACAACACATAAGATAACAACATACTTGATTTAGAAACGAAAACTGCGCATAATTTACTGCCGTTTTTTTACTATTAGCAAATTCTCGTATTTCTTAGGGTCAACATGGGGTCAACACACCTTCGGCTTCGGCTTCGGCCGAAGGTTTTGACGAAAGCCGATTAATCGGCTTCGGCTTCGGCCAAAATTGTACCTTCGGTCGGACACTAAAACACAGTCTACATACAATCACGCCTATGTCCCCAGATGGGGTAAAAAAGCACACGAAACGTGACAGACACAAACATGGTTATGACCATTTCACGCTTCACCACTTTTAACATAATTTTAGGTTTGATGGAAGAGGTAGTAAGTATTATAGTGACAGGTTGCTAGCCTGTCGCCTAAATTATACCTTGATCTTCATTTCATTTTCATTTCATTTTCATTTCATTTCATTTCATATTTTATTCAGTTACGTATGAGTAATAGATAATCTGTATTAGCAACTCAAAATAGAAATTTCTTCCATCGTAACTATGATTACGTATGAGAAAAAAATGATCTCCGTTCGAAACCGGGTTCGTACAAAGATCATTTTTTCTTCCTTAGATACCAGTTACGAAAGGTCAGTTACGTACACGGCCGAAGAGCTTACGACACCCACGGAAGAAATGTAGAGCTGCTATGCTAAACCCGACACCATACAGGGAATTAAAAATCATAATCAAGTTAGACTTGCCACTAATATTCGGCTGCTATACTGAAGTATTTGCCGTATTCGCCACTTTTTAGAGTTCCATACGCCAAAAAGGGCGAAAACGGGACCCTATTACTGAGACTCCGCTGTCCGTCCAACCGTCCGTCCGTAAACAATTGTAAAGCTTAAGGCGACCCAGGTTTGATTCCCGGTTGAGCCATATGATTATATGATGAATGGGTAAATATTTGGGCGTTTAAACCGCTGTCATTATTCTCAACACTTTTTTCATTAGATTTATTTAGAAATTGGTATAATAACTGTGTCATATAGTGTCTATGTCTTGCAAATAGGTACATAATAAACTATTAAATATATACACATTTCCAACAGTATCTGATAAAAAAAGTGTTGAGAATAATGACAGCGGTTCAAACGCCCGAATATTTACCGAATACGGATGTTTGATCCCTGAAAATTTAATCCTAATGATGATGATACTCACTATGCGCCTGAGTGCGTGGCGCCTCTTTCTCGCTGGGCGCGTGCTGGGTCAGCAGTCGCGCGACCGCCGCGCGGAACTCCAGGGCGTAGCCGCCTTCCATGAACGATTCCTGCGAACAACGACAAGTATTAGTATTATAATTAATTTGCAGCAAGTACTAGTAAGCTAGTGACTATTCTAATAAGGCCGACTTGTACAGTCGAGTTCATTAATATATGAGCAAAACTGAGGGTTCAAAAATATCTGTACACCTTTATGACATTGACAATAAGGTGCAAAAGTTTACATATTTGGCATTTGTCTGCTCATATATTTATGAACTCGACTGTACTATCTCAGTTATACAGGATGGCCGGGAAATGATCGTTAATATTTGAACCACAGACTAATATCGAAATAGATTTATTTATTTATTTATAGATACCGAGAGTTCCTGCATTTGTATGAAAACCAAGCGTGCCACTTTTTCTCTACAGTAGGTAACGACACATGAGCGCTTTAGTGATTCGGAGTGAAACGCATTCAAAGATGACGCCGCCCTATTCAAGTTATCCTGTCTCTAGACAGTTAAACCTGATCTAAGTGGTATAAAACTAAATGAAATCGCGTCAAAGGAAGAGCATTGCTCTCCCTTTTGGCTCCAATTTGGCACGCGAAGTACATACACTGAGTATTTCGATATAAGTCTGGGATTTGAACCAATAATTCGGTATACGCTTCTGAAAACCCTTCTCCATCCTATTTCCTGAAAATGTTCATTATTGACCTAGCGGGAGACAAATGTTTCATCGCTTTTCAGGTCATCGCGCCCTGTGTTTTACCTACCCTACGTCCCGTACGCAAGTCCCGATAGTAAGCGCGTAGGCACCTGCAATCGTTCGACATTGCGATGCTACGCGGTTGACTAAGAACCGGAGTACAAAAGACGGTGCAAATTTTTTTTTTTTGGAAAATTGAAGGAAAAATACTTTGCAGGGGTTTTCAGACGCGTATACTCGACTACTGTTTAAAATATTTACTGTCAATTCCCGGCCACCCTGTATATGTAGACATCACAAAATATAGATCAGACGTTACATAGATACGTTTTCGATTAAGAGGGCGCAAACATTTTTTACGAACGTAATATAAGATCAGGTGGGGGAAGAGAAATTCAGGGGCAGGGTAGGGGTAAAAGGCACCACAGACCATAACTCGTCGAGTTATGAGTGATTATGGTCTGTAGAGCCCTCTTATCCCTGCGTTTCTCTTCCCCCATCTGACCTTAGTGGTTTTGGACCAATGTTTAAAAAATCGTGAAAAATAAATTAACTCATATTTAGCCATGAAAAAAATATGGTTAGACTAAACATATTCTGTAAATTTACAATAAAATTGTTTCATTTGTAATTACATTAAAATCAATGAGAAAAAAAATAAAGTAATGGTTCAACTTTGAAATTATGTAAAATGATATTTGAATAATAAAAACCAATAATTTGATTCATGTTACACCGTTATTCCCCAGCAGACTATAATTGTCTATCAGATAATAACAAGTTTATATCGTTTATGGTAAATTTTAATGGAAAATTTTCAAGTGAAAGACAGCTCTGACGCGTATTTTTGTGAAAACCCTTCAACAAATTGGCTAAGTAAAAGAAATCTGTGTTGCTAATAAAATATTTTTTACCGTTAATCCCTAGAAAAAGAGTTTATTTATATGTTACAGTAGTTTTTCTTTAAAAACTTAAGGATTTATAGCTTTCTAAAGCATTTGAAAAACATAAAAATCACCGAATTTTGTTAGCACGCTCCCGTCATGATCTTTTAGTCTGTCCAAGCACATCGCGTGCCTGTGTACACTTAGCACAAGACTATGAATAGATCTTAAGACAGCTTCAAAAGACAAATCTCTCCATCCAACCATCCCCATTTCCCATAAACGCCCATCAAAACCTAACCCTGATTCTTAGGTAATCCCATAACCTAAAACCTATTCCATAACATCTATTTCAACTCTTATACGAAGAGCCATAGAGTCTTAAACCCACTAGAAAATCATGCGGAGTTGATACCTTTTGTCCTAGAGGTACGAGACAAATCTTGCGTAAACCAAACGTCACGATAACATCTATTTCAACTCTTATATGAAGAGACATAGAGTCTTAAACCAACCAGAAACTCATGTGGAGTTGATACCTTTTGTCCTGAAGGTACGAGACAAATCTCCCGTATACCAAAGGACACGCAAGCTTTGATTCCTTTTGGGGTAACTTCCTGTAACTGCGTTAGCACGCGATGTGGTTCTGAATGCTTGAGTTTCGAGTCACGGCTCCTCTCTTCCCGGTCTGGGGTTCCGTTAATACACAGGCAAGTCTTGGGCATGCACCTTTTGTTCTATAACATTTTGAAAAAAATCTTTAAAAGAAGTTCCTGTAAACTGTTAACCAAGGATATTTTCATTATCAACCCCTAAAGTGTTCTTTATTTCGATGAAAAATCTAAATTTCTCATTTAGTTATGCCTTAGTGTGTAAAGTTCTCGACGGGCGAGAAAAACCGCGAATTTTTAGCTCACGGTATTACAAGTGACAGTTATAGTCTATCTCGCGTGTAACTCACTCGCGCCCTGTCGAGCTAAACCGACAGATTGAGATTTTGTCTTGACCCCAGCGAGAGCTTTACCGGTGAAGTCCACGCTCCGCTTTTTCCGTGGCGAACTTATCTACACTACTCTTAAACCTTGCCAAGTTAGAGACCGTAGAGAGCACTGATCCATCGATTAAGACAGCTTAATATATCGAAATATGTCCTCCTTTCTTTCCAACATTTATTTATTCATACATACATACAACGCCTGTATTCCCAAATGGGGTAAGCAGAGCACACGAAACGTGACATAGACAAGACAAACAATCAAAAATCAAAACTTCAATAATTCATTTTAATTGTAATCAAAACTTGTTACAAAAATGTTGTTACCTAAATTGCTGCTCCTCTCTACTGCTCAAGGGTTGACTGGAAGAGATCCCTTTTGGGATAAGTCCGCCTTTGTACTTTGTATTTTTTGTTACCTGTCTGTAGTGTTTTATTTCTTTTTTGTACAATAAAGAGTTTTTTACTTACTTTACTTACTTACAAGGACAATTTTACACCTCGCACCCACTTCTAGCATTATTTTAGATAGAAGGAAGAGGTATAATAGTGACACTGACAGGTTGCTACCCTGTCGCCTAAACCTCTCCTTAGTCTCTCACAACACCCACGGAATGAAGAGTTGCTATTCCGACACTACACAGGTTTTGATTTATTCAAACTACAATTACCAGCGTAACCAAACATTTAACGGATACAAATCAACAAACAACCACAGAATACTTTCAAAACAGAGCCATCAAACAAGACAAGCAAACAATGGTGGGCAAACAGAATCTCTGCCGCACCGAGTCGTCCCTTGGGTCCGGGGCGCTTTGATATGCGGCCAGCGGTGGGGTAACTATTAGTACAGATTTGTGCGGATATTAGACTCGCCTTAGTGAATTTACTGTTTTTGTGAATTGTGTTTTTTGGACGTGCCGGACGATTTTGTTGTGAGCGAGCCATGAGAAATGAAGTAAAGGATAAGGTAAACGTCCCTGTGCTCGACACTGACCCAATACTTGGCACTTGCAACCTTATGTCATAGTAAGACAGGTGACAGATGGGTTTCATCTACTGGGCGTTGAGGTGTCGAGCATTGGTGCTTTTACCTTAGTTGTCACCGTGGCACGTTGCTCCCGGTGGACGCGAATCGATCCGAAACATGTTGATGCCTACATAATATTTTTGTCTACGAGTGAGCCTGAATTGAGCTGACATTTTGAACATGAGCAGGGGGGTGTCACTCCACCGTTCCGCCGCTGAGCTACAAGTACATATCGGCGGCCTCATCGATGAGGCCTAATCAGTGGTTGCCGCGCACTGACCCCGCGCGCCTCTTTTTTTACGCAGCACAATTTAGTTTACATCACAAACGCGTGTCATATATTAATTAGCAAAATGAATCCAAAATATTCTGTATTGCAGTCGATTGTCGGGAAAATGAAAAATATAAAATTATTATATTCGACCCCGCGTCATAGAATAAATAAAAGTGTAACCGCTAAGTAGGTATAGCTAAAGATACATTGGGCGACATCGCTCGACATGTCGCGCGACTTATATCCGCGTATATACACGTGTCACGCGACATGTCGAGCGATGTCCGGCGACGTCGCGCTACATCGCTCGACATGTCGCACGACAAATGTAACGCAACAAAAATGTCGCCTAATGTATCTTTGGCTTAAATATTACAAACAACATAAATCTGATAGATACATACAATCACGCCTGTGTTCCCAAA
>BHDV01064227.1:261491-290999 GCA_005406045.1 Adoxophyes honmai
CCAGCCTACGCCACTACGCCCTCTATATGGTGGCCCACTACGATGGACCATCATGATGGCCCATCATGTAGAGGAGCCATAACAGTTATGAAACTGTGTGGTGTCGGTATAAGCATAACACCTCTCCATTTCTTCTGCGATGTCGTGGGAGGCTACTAATGTTTAGGTGCGCTTTAAGCGACAGGCTAGGAACCTGTCACTATTATACCTCTGCCATCTGTTATTCCTAAAATAACGCTAAGTGGCTACAAAACGGGAAACAGCGTGTGCTCTTCCTACACCATTTGGGTACATAGGCGTGCGTGATAGTATGTATTGCATGTAAGAAACGCGAAATATTTTAGTCATGGTTCTGTAGCATTTCGTGCTTTCTACCTTCCCCATTTGAGAACATCGGCATGATGTATGTATGTATAAGACTCATCCTATGATTCATCACAACAAAGGACAACAGAGCTGACTCCACAGACCATATCATATTACCAGGCTGGACACACGAGCCGCGAGCGCAAACAATGCAGGTAATACTCGGCACACATGGCAGAGGGCGCTGTTTGCAAAGATGGCCGCCGCGTTGGCGGGAAAATGTTACGACATGGGTCTTTACATACATATAATAATATGTAGTCTGTATGATCCACTGCAGGACTTTGTCACAACATAGTAAAACGCGGATAGATAGCCCGGGATTATAGTTGCCTCATACATACATACAACCACCCCTATTATAATGAAATATCTACGTTTTGGAATATAAGTTTTATTCTCTTTCGGTAGACGTTTCTATCTGAACAGCATTGTTATGCAATAATGGACGTCAATCATATGGTGAAAACACGTTTTAACGCGATAATTAATGCCATTTCCCGTTAGTGTGGCCCGGGCATTATAAAAGCATTGCCAAGCAACACGGCTTAAGCTAGTTACAGACATCATTTTGAGTAGAGTTTACATTGTAATAAACCGCCAGAGGGCGCGACACCTATGTTCCCAAATAGGGTAGGCAGAGCACACGAAAAGTGACATAAAAAACCAAAGATTATTACTATTTCACGCTTCGCAGCCAATTCTAGCATGATTTTAAGTTATGTTATTTTGTTAGTTAGGCTATTTCACGTTTCGTGACCACTTCTGGCATATTTTTTCTAGGTTTTGAGTTGACAGCTCGTGATTCTTTATGACTTTTCGGTCTCACTTCACAAAGCGCACTCGTATCGCCTTTCATTACGCATCAGTCACACAAGTAACTTCAAACATTATTAGTTAACCAACGGACGCTACAAACTTCCCACTCTACAGTCGAAACACTTAATTAGGCCCTGCGCAGATGATAGACTATCCGTGACGGACTTTTTAGTGTGTGAAAATATAACCTACTAGCTTTCCGCCCGCGGCTTCGCCCGCGTGGAACTCGGTTATATTGCGGTATAAAGCACAACTACAAGAAAACTTCTCGTTTCAAACGACACACAGCTCCATCGATCTATCATTTATCGATCGATATCGATCTATCATCGATTGATATCGATCTATCAAGCAAACTATAATTTGTTTTCCCTCGGGAACATCAATTTTTTCCGGGATAAAAAGTACCCTATTATTTAATCCGGACTTCTATCTTTATGTCTGCAAAATTTCAAAGCAATCGGTTCAGTAGTTACGGCGTGAAAGCGGAACAAACAAACAAACAAACAAACAAACTCACTTTCTGACTTATAATATTAGTAAGGATAATATATAATAATATAGTAAGGAAGTAAGGATAATATTAGTAAGGATAGTAAGGATGTAATTACATGCAGTAACGCACACGACGCGCATAAAGAAATCAAGTCCGGCCCACAATGCATACAATCCACGCAGACTTCGTGCGCCGCAGACTCGATGGCACAAAAAGTCTGTGACTTGTTAACTAACTGACTTTAGATAAAACTTGCCACTCCACAGTCGTAACACCCAATTATCCCTAACTACACCAAGTCCAAAAGCCACTCAAAAAATCACCGCCGAATCAACCTATCGCAGCGTCGCTGGGCAAACTAATTCCGACCGAGATTGGCTAACGAAGTTACGAGGGCAATCGATTTAAAATCGCCACGAGGAGCCAATTCGGCGTGGAGTGATCATACGGGAGTTGACTTTGATATCATACTATCATTATCATCATCATCGTCGTCGTTGTCAGGTACAGCGTAGCGGCGTCAGATGTAAAGTTCCAAGTTACATGAAAGAGAACGCATAGAGAACCGGTCGGGGCTGTGAGTCCTCCTCTTGTATATGATATCGAACATTACAACTGGTACCGCCACGCCACCATTTCTTTCGTCGAGGAATGCAATGTCATGTCAGTGACATTTGTTGTAAATGGGATTTATGGAGGATCAGGAATCTATATTTATTAAATAATACAATAAGTTTAAAACACATCATTCTATTTAGACCAACAGTTAAGGGAAAGTATGGGACACGATTTTTTTGAAACAACATTTCTAACTTATTTAGGCAGAACCAACGGCGCATCAAGCACTATCTCCTGCGAAAGTGCTCTGCGGAAATTTAGTACAGAATCAACACAAGTATCGATTCTATTCGATTACTGAAGCCAAAGTGAAGTGAAGCTGGTCGCGTTGAATTTCCGACTTGGGAAATGTTATGTTACTTAATTTATAACAATTTGGCTCGCATTTGAAACCAATTTTAAATGACAATTGCTAACAGTCGAAGAGTGTTGCGGTAAATATTTAAACGCCAATTCCAGGAATTTTCATGTAGGAGTAATATTTTTTTTTTTTTTTTCGAAAATGTGAAAATATTTCCCAGTCTTTTCCGGCTCTTAGTCAACCGCATAGCATCGCAATGTCAAACGACAGCAGGTGCGTACGCGCCGACTAACTGGAGTTGCGTTCAGGGTGTAATGTAAGTAAGACTAGAAGGTTTTTACCAGCGTATACGCGACTACTGGTTTAAATATTTACGATAAATTTCCCGCCACCCCGTCCTGTATATGTAAAAAATATTTATTAGGTCGTCTGTTCATCTTAAATCCGTCATTAGCACCATAGTATCGTATGCATAATATAAGAATGACTATGCGAACTACTGAAAACTAAATCCAACAGTCATCCGGCGGTCAAGAGGTAACCATCCGTACGTTGGGTACTTGGGTACTAAAAAGCGTTTCCAATTGCACATTAGCTCATTCCCTGTGAGGACAAACGAACAGGGCTCGACACGAGTTGAGAGGGATAGGTACACGACAGACGTGCGAGAGTACGAAGATTTGGACGCGGCATCCGTATATTTTGGCACAAAAGAGATTGCATATTTAACTTAGTTTAAAACATTGATGGAAGAAGTACACCGTGGGCCCGAGGAACCCGACCAACTTTACCTATCGATTTTAGAGCCTATTTGCAATGTATAATGTACTATGACATGTAGTCCAATTACGCATAGTTACCGAGATATTAATTATTTTAACCAGATCTAACATTTTAAAATCTCCAGTCTAACACACCCTAAGAACGTCATTTCCCTAGCGCCACATGCGTCGAATAGCCGAACTAAAACTATTTGAAGTATTTCTGGCCAGTTCCCATGGAAAAGTTTGGATTCCAATTGAAAAAGGTTTTAAATTCAAAATCGTGAATATTTATTTTAAAATGATTTAAGTTGTAATGAATTATGAAGTTTAAGGGTAGTTACGTAACTAGTATTTATCCTACCTACTTTAAATTTGTATCTTCATCTTTTATTTATCAAAAATACTCTTCAGTTGTCTGTGCTTTATCGCGAGAGTGCAAACTACGTTAATAACTGGCCGTTACCTAGGTTTATGGTTAATGTGACTGACATGTCAACGTTCAAAAACAATACTGGTTGTCACGTCACGCAAATCAAACTTAGACCAGTTTTGTGGCGCGGGAAACTTCGATCTACCAATGATAAAAGAGATATTTTCGCGCGCTAAGCGCTTGCGTTGTGATTGGTTATTGTATTGATTGATAGATGTCTAGCACACTAGCGCCAAATGCGTCGAGTAGCCGAACTAAACTAAAGATTTGTTCACAAGGAAGTCCCAACTTTATTAATTAATTTTGTTCTAAAAAAATTTTTTTTTAAGATACTTGATTGGACCTATGTTGATATAACATTAATTGCTCGTTATATGTTCAGGAGTCCGCTGTATCAATCTGTCGGGTTCCTCAGGCCCACGGTATTACCACTATTATATAATAGTGACAGATTGCTACCCTGTCGCCTAAAGCATATCTTAACATATCTCCTTAAACGCCTCTTTCTTACGACATCCATGGAAGAAATAGAGAGGTGCTATTCTAAACCTGACACCACACAGAATCACGACGGAACTCTGCATTTTTTTTTCACCAGAATAATATTTGTTTTTTGTGTCAAAATCAACGTAATTAAGTTTTCCTTTGTAGAGCCATGCAATTTCACTACGCCCTTAACTGTAAATAAGATCCATATTGGTTCAAGTGTACTAAAAATAAAACAATCTTACTTTTAAAACACGACCGACGCAAAAAGGTGTGCAATTAGTTCAATGTATGGCTGTTTATTTACTTTGAGACCCAGTTTTTTTACCGTGGTTCTTAGTTATATTTGAACGAAACCCCATTAGTAGTTTTCATGATATTGAAGTTCGACATTACGTCCAAAACCATCTCGCATCCTGACTCTACCTACTCCGCGCACCGACAGCCTGTTTGCGCGCCGCAAACACGGCCGATACCGCAGTTAATTAAGGAGCGAGCAAGCACGCGCGCTAAACAGATGCGAGCTGAATACGGTTCTTTTTTTGCGGCCCTTTGTCGGCGAAATTAAGGCTTGGCGCTACATAGCCGACGCGTGGTAATTAAAGAGCGTTTTAATCCCTATAAGTATCATCACTACATAAAACAAAGTCGCTTCTTGCTGTCCGTCCCTATGTATGCTGATATCTTTAATATTACGCAACGGATTACGATTTCGTCTTTTTTAATAGATAGAGTGATTCATGAGGAAGGTTTGCATGTGTATAACATGTAGATATAATATATCTAGTAGAGAAACACTGATAATTTTTAGGTTTCTAATGAGATGTAAGTACGTACAGCGGTACCCGTACGAAGCGGCGACGCATGACAAAAACTGATGATGACTCTTCAAGACGCTACACACTGGCCCATCGATTTGGGTAGATGAAGTGATACGTCTGGCTGCATAGATGTTGATGATATGGCCTAAAACAGTGTGCTCCTAGTGACTGTAGCACTGACCTGCGCCAGCTTGTGGTCGAGCTGAGTTATGTGTGTCCGCAGCAGATGGGCGCGATGGTGATGAACCCTTTAGTGACTTAAAACAGACTGATGTAGCACTGACCTGCACTAACTGATGGTCCAGCTGCGCTATAGCCCTGAGCAGATGCGCGGTGCGGGCGGCGCGCACGAAGCCGCCGCACTCGGCGAGGTTGGCGCCGCGCGCGAACAACACGCAGAAGACTATGAATACTAACATCGGTGCTCTCTAGAATAACCAGCGTTTAAGAATGTCTACGACTCATGGTGACAGCTTGGGCATATAAAGTAGCAGTTTATGATAGACCCTTAAGTGACTGAAAACAGAGTGCTACTAGTGGTTATAGCACTGACCTGCAATATCTGGTGATCGAGCTGGGCAATGGTGCGCAGCAAATGCGCGATGCTATCCATGCGTTGCACTCTATAGCAACTAGCTTTCGGCTAGGACAGATGATGACTCTGTAAATGACTAAACACTGGTCCAACAAATAAGGGCAGAAGAGACACAAGTCCTCTTGCACGGATGTTGATGATGGACCCTTTAGTGACCTAAACAGACTGATGTACCACTGACCTGCACTAACTGATGGTCGAGCTGCGCGATGGTCCTGAGCAGATGCGCGGTGCGGGCGGCGCGCACGAAGCCGCCACATTCTGCCAGGTTGGCGCCGCGCGCGAACAGCATGCAGAATTCGGCGCGCGCGCCGCACAGCCCGCGCCCGAGGGCAACTCGGAGGGACTGCGAGGCGGCGTGGCACTCCGGGCTCTGGACAGACGGGATGGTTGTATAAGACCATTATTTAGGCTGGCAACACTTCTTCTGTTATTTGAATATTAACGTGCAGTGTGTGTTCGTATCAATATAATACAATTTAATTCAAAATATTGTTTTTTTTTATATAAGGCTGCTACTAACATCGTGTCCGTGGTTTCGGCACCTAATTATGTCTTTTACAATGGTTTTCGATTTTTAGTGTTTCTGTTTGTATACATACTCAGCCGGCATTGACGGCCGGATAGCCCAGTGGTTAAAGAACCTGACTGTGAAGCTTAAGGTCCAAGAAATTTGTATGATCGTCGTGCCAAGCCAGCTGGTGGCAGGAATTAGGTAATACAGACGACAGCGGGCACTGCAAGCGGCGGGGGGAACATCACTCGCTACCTCGCCCCCGCCACCGCACCTCATACCCAAGAACGGTCGCGCATGAGTCTGTCAGCCTATGGAAAAGCTTGGACTTACGTAGTGGTTCTCATAGGGCGTGCAGAGGTCGCAGCACACCGTGACGAGCGTCTGGATGCCGGCGCGCACCTCGCCGCGCGTGTCGGCTCGCAGGATACCGCTGAGGCAGACGTAGCTGCGGACAAAAGGCTGGTTGGAGAAGCGTATACAAACATAGGAGAAGGTTAAACGGGGAAACTGATGCCTTGCTTCAGTCTACTCGTGACCACGGGCGCTGTAACGCGGCCGGACCGTCGAGGTAATTAAAATCATTATACATACGTACAATTATGCCCATGTTGCCAAATGTTGTAGGCAGAGCATAGGAAACGTGACATAGATCAAACGATAATTATGACTTTTTCACCCTTCGCAGCCACTTCTAGTATAATTTTAGGTTTGAAAACAGATGGAAGAGGTAATAATTATAATAGTGATAGGTTAAGTTAAGGTTAAGCACACCTAAAATTTCCTTAGTCGCCTCTTACGACATCCACGGAATGAATGGAAAAGTGTTTTTCCCGACACCAAACAAGACCCGCTTAATAATAAATACGAGTGTTTATCACGAAATATAAAAGGAATTATTTATAACATTTGCTACTGTCTGCCTTGGGCTAGGAACCACGGTGCGACTACGCTCGGCTGCTTAACAGAAAAAGTACTGATACGCGATCAAAAAAAGTCTTATGCAATCTCCATAAGCCGATCCGGACAACATTAGCATCAGCCGTTTTCATTGACAACAGTACATTTGCATACGCAATTAGCGGTACGCGTCGTCCTGGTCTAATCCTTTCGGTATCTCGACTGAACCTTCCAAAAACAGGCTAGCAACCTGTCACTATTACACCAAGCAACTTAAAACGGAAACGGAAATGGCCACCAAACATAAGATACTCATGGTTTTGTCTATGTAGCGTTTCGTAGTTTGTTTGTTTGTTTGAACGAGCTTAACTCAGGAACTACAGGTTTGAATTGAAAAATTATTTTTGTGTTGGAAATACCATTTATTGAGGAAGGCTTTAGGTTTAGGCTATATAAAATCACGCTGCAACCAATAGGAGCGAAGAAACACTGCAAAATGTGGGAAAAAACGGGGGAAATTACCCAAAGTCATTATTCCAAGCGGACGGAGTCGCGGGCACAACTATTTTAAGAAAGAATACAGGAGTGATGATGTACAGTCAACCAATTTGATTCCTAGGCCACTATAGAACTTTTTTGCATTGACAACGTCAACAACAACAAATAATGACAACGTCGGTGCGGGTCAAACAATTATCAACTCTCCAGTCACAATATGAAATAATCGTAAAGAGTTTAAACATTTTAGCTTCAAGTCATGAAATTAAAAAGAAAGTTTGACAGACAGACAGTGACAATTCCAGTTAACCTTCTTTTATACGCAAGTGTGACAGAGAAACAAATAGACGATACTCTTTTAGTGAAGTTTTGTCAGAAAAGTATTTTAAGTTTTCATTCCGATATCTATGACATGAAAGTTATTGATACCTAAACAAACTCCTTTTCTATTGATTATCGATGACACATATTCGAAAAAGTTAAGATGTCATCACGACATGCGTAATGCAACAATCAATGTCACAGAAGATAAACAAATAAATTTATTACGACATGGTTCTACAGTGGCCTAGGAATCAAATTGGTTGACTGTATGTATATTACTAGAAAATAACGTTTTCCATGGCGAAAGGCTCAGGCGGAAGTGGGGTCTATTACGTACTCATTGAAACACGGGAACATAAATACGTAAAAGTTAACAGAATAAGTTACATTATTGTACGAACAAAAAGGCTTTACTCATTAAATTACACTGTATGGCTCCAACAACAAACACGCCCAGTCAACAATCGTCTGACTTCTCATTTCGCTCGCCGGATTATACAAAATGGACGACAGAATCCCTCACGCCGATGGAAGGCAAACAACGGTGTTGTTGCGGCCGCCGTAAGCCGAAAAGGCAACACTACATCATATAACCTTTTGCTGTTATCTTTTCAAGAGTTTTTTGATATTTTTAGAAGCCTGAAGTATGAACAAGTGAAGTCTGTTATTATCGAACCGCGATTAGAAAGGGATTCGAGAGTACCGTTAGCACAATTGTACTTAATAAATGATAAAATATAATTATAAACCAATATTTCGTATCTTCATAAGTGCAGACCCTTGTAGATAATAGAATTAATAGCTGAATATGATTTGCATATTTAAACTCTATTCTTGGTAAATACTGACATTTTTTTTAATAAAAAACTAGCGGACCCGGCGAACTTTGTTCCGCCTGAGACAATGAATGAGCAGACTTTTGGTTTAAAAATACCGGGACAGCATGAGTTTTATATACAGTCGCACAAACACGACTTTTTTTATGTATAAAGTATCTTATATATTTTCTCTGGAGGTTTGAAGCCTATTGAAGCTACCTCCCCACTACATTTCAGCCAAATCTGTTCTGCCGTTCTCGAGTTATGAATAGTATAATTTTATTGGTATACATATATAGAAAAACAATATGTCAGCATTAACTCAAGACCGGCTAAACCGATTTAGATTATTTCGGATTAGTTTGAATGGTCACAATCGTGGTTAACAGAATAAGTATTAAAAAAGTCATAAAAACTTTTGATTTGAAATGCTGACATATTGTTTTTAGGGTTCCGTATCCAAGGGGTAAAAATGGGACCCTATTACTGAGACTTCGTTGTCTGTCTGTCTGTCCGTCTGTCACCAGGCTGCATCTCACGAACCGTGACAGCTAGAGAGTTGAAATTTTCATTATATTTACCCACTGAATTGACTACGACAGTTTCATGAATGTTTTTAATTTGATTAAGTAAACTTATTAATTTGTTCCTTTCTTTTAAAATACTATGTTACTTAGGCAGAGTTCTTATTTTTTAGCTATTCTTTCGATTGGCATCATAAAAGTAGGATGTTTTTTTTTTTGACATTTAAGTCGGTTCGATTCCCAGACGAAGCAAGTAATTTTTAGAAAATCTATCAATACGGAATTACTCAATTTTAAAAATAAGACAAAGTCTTCTTTGAGCAAAGCACCCTATGTACGATATTTTAGGTACTTCCCCTTCATGTTCCATAACTTTGGAACACCCTGTGTAATTTTTAGAAAATCTGTCAATACAGAATTACTAACTTTTAAAAATAAGATAAAGTCTTCTTTGAGCAAAATACCCTATCTACGATATTTAAGGTACTTCCCCTTCATGTCTCAAATATGGAACACCCTGTATAGATGTCGAACGGGATAAAAAGTATCCTATGTCCTTTTCCTGGCTCTAAGCTATCTACCCACCAATATTCAGCCATATCGGTACTGCCGCTCTTGAGTTATAAATGGTGTAACTAACACAACTTTCTTTTATATATATAGATTGTAATATCATATCTGAGAAATCTGTCACTAACCACATTATTTCGCTTTATCAAATTGCCATAGCTGTTCAAAAATACTTAAATAAAAAAATATTTAAAATACTATAAAAATGCTACAGGTTTAAGAAAGTAACTGTATTTGATCTGAAGTATTATCTCTTAATGCTGTCGAAAATCAATAGAAAAACGCTACATAATTTGATATTTTTTCCATGCTTTAGAAATTCATTGTACCAAAATAACAATTTACTTTATCTGCATACTCTACCACTGACAATGTCATATCATGCTTTCAGTTCAAAAATGACATATGAGCTCAATCCCTTTCTAAACGCGGTTTGATAATAGGGCAAGTCGGTCGAATGAGCCCTCGAAGAACGTGTATTGACCAGTAGCGCTATTATCTAACGCACCAAAAGTTTAAATCGTTTTTAATTTGACAGTTTCAGTGTCACTTCGCTTTGAAACGTTTCGAAGCGATTTTTGATCTCAACTGTCAAATTAAAAACGATGTAGATTTTTGGAGCGTTAGACAATAGCGCTTCAGATCGGCGATGTTCTAAAGAGAGGCCAAATTAGGAGTACTCGAAACTGTCCAGCGTGTACGGTAATGTGAGTGAAGCGAGAGAAGTATGTCAGAATAGGAGCGAATGGCGTTCTGTTGTCTCTGCCTAACCCGCAGAGAATAAGGCGTGACATTTATGTATGTAGAAGCCTAAAATGTGACGGGCGTAGCTCGGATGGATACGGCTCGGCTCGGCTGTAGAAAAAGATTCATGTAAGTTGCTTGGTTTAAAAAAAACTCCTCTACATTCCAGTAAGAGGTGACTAATGAATACAATTAAGTTATATTTTAGGCGACTGGCTAGCAATCTGTCACTATTGAACCTCTTAAGATCTGCAAAACATGCTAGAAGCGGCTACGGAAACTGAAATAGCCGCGGTTACGTTTATGCTTACCCCATTTAAGAAAGCAAGCGTAATGTATGTATGTAACAAGATTCAATAGTGTCGTAATGCTATTATCTAAAAGTGTAGATTCATTTGAGCATTTACTAGTAACATAAGAGCTAGCTTTCGCCGTACTTCATTGTTTTTGTCCAACCGAAAAACCCTAAAAAAAAGGTCCAAAGAATGATTGCTGAAGAATTAATAAGACGAAAATGTAATCTTGATACTACAGGTCCGCATTTTTGTAGAGACTAAAGTCAATCTCTATTTGAAAATATCCATCGTTTTTGTCTGTCAAGCTGTCGACATAGGAAGAACCACATTGGCAACTATGGAATCAGTGAGCTTAGCAAGGTAAGGCACGAGTAAATATTCGTTGCCTAATAAATATTACATACATACATACATACATATTCTCACGCCTGTATTCCCAAGAGGGACTAGGCAGATCACATGAATTCAAAAGTTCAATGCCACGTTTAGCAACTTGAGGGTAACCAGATGGTTAAACGTGATATTACAGTGACAGGTTGCTAGCCCGTCGCCCACAATACACTGACCCTTTCCCAGAGTCGACTCTTACGACACCCACGGGAAGAAAGAGGGAGATGCTATTCTAACCCACACGGGTGTATTATTATATTAATAAATATTACTATTACTATATTCACACCCAGGAAAGACTATAGTTACCTGTCAAAATCGACTCGCGCAAATTCCCGCCCCAAGTCTACTGGTAATTAAAAACGCACAATCATCAAAAAACATCTCAATTGTTTCAACAAAGAAAACAAACTAAGATTTCCGCCTCTTTTTAAACCATTACCAACAAAGCGAAAAAAACGCAAGCAAACGCAAGCTTCTTCCGTACCCTAGCTGATCCAATTATAATTTACGTCAATATTTGCGCTGATTGTACAAGTACAGTCAACACAATTAAAACATACCCCGAATCGGGGTAAAAGTTACCCTGAAATGGAGGACTTAGGGGTAATTTTCCCGTGAGTTTGTTAAGATAAAGGAACGAAAACTTGTAAACCGTATGATGAACTCTCAAGAGGTTAGTGGGATTGAGTTGGGTTTGTATGATTTGTTTTTAATCTGTTCTGTAAATATACGAAGTTATCATATCATTTATAAATGCCTATGTGTAAACAGAAACTTACTTATATCATATCAACAAATGGACGGATTCATGGATAAAATATTTGTATTACTTGATGAGGTTTCAGATCGTCAACATGACGATATGGTGGATACTAGAAAGTCGCAACTTCTAATCTGTCTTTATTATCACCAAAAAACTTTTCAAATGCTGTATTTTCCTTTAAAAAATATAGTGAAAATAAAGAGCTAAAGACCGAAATCCCATAGTCTTAGATTTTAATAACACAAAAACACTGGCAGCTTATAAACCCAGACTAAAACAAAACAAAACCTCGGCGCCGATGGAACGTGAACAATTCCAAATTGGAATTCGAAAACACTCGCCTCTGATTCGTCATTCCAATTTTACAAAATTACAAATTCAATCAAAACATTCGATTTTGAATCTTGGCAGGTGAGAAATAAACTCCGCGTTCGGTGTCGAAGAAAATCGGTTGTGAGGTCCGAGTTTTGGGTGACGGTTTAAGATAAGCTAATCTTAAATATTCGTTGCTTGGTAAAGGTGATTTTTATCCCTCTACTTTCGATTCCTCGTATCTTGCCGAGACGAGACAATTCAAAATCGACCTTAAGCCAAAACGAGCAGTATTGATACTAGTTTTACACAATTTGGGTAGGTATGAGGTTGGCAAGTAAAGTCGTTAGTTACAACACGGACTAAATCATGGTCGGCTTTATCTGTAGACTCCTGCGTTCGGGTACAAGGATATTAAAGGGAGGGTATTGATGAAAAACAAAGTGTTCGATAAAATGAGGAATATCGGATTTATTATTATTGCTGTCTGAGGTTTTATTACAGGTTTTGGGCACAGGGTTTTTAATCATGCGAGTGGGACAAATCTTGGGCATACAGTCAGTCGGTGGACCTGGACCGTTCCGCTAGCTCTAATGACGCGAACTTATGTCACATAAACATAGTTCTAACAACTACCTCGTGTGTTCATAAGTTTTGAGACAAACTTTATCGTCGAATTTTATTAAATGATAATGATTTATTTTTATGATACAGTTATAGGGTTGATGAAACACGCTGTGTTAGTAAAATAAAAATGGATTTTACTCGAAATGTCCACCATTATTTTTAATACAAGCTCTTAAGCATGGTTTCCACTCATCAATAGCTTCAGGTACTTTTTCAATAGGAAAACGTTTTGTTTGTTTCACTAATGTGCTTTTCGGGGCCCGAAGGTTTGGATGTGGCTTTCGACATGCCCTCAGCTCTGGTTCCGTCCGCAAAGAGTAATCATAGGATTTAAGTCTGGGCTTGAAGAAGATCATTCCTCAGTACTAGTAAACGCGGCCAAATTTTCTTTTACCCACTTTTTTGTGAAATTCACATTGTAAGAGGAAGCAGAATCTTGCTGGAAAATTCAGTCTTTATCAGCGAATAGAGAGGTAAATAAGGGTTTTAAAACGTTCTGTAGAATGTCATTGTGATAATTTTGTGCTTTGACTTTGACCCCTTTTTGACAAAAATGGAGTCTCGTAACACCTTCATGTGTAACGGACCACCATACCACAATATTAGCTGCATGATGTGTGCCTTGCACATTCCGCGCGTTAGACGGAAGGTCCTTTAGGCTTTCGGCGTAGATTTTATAATTCTACCTATTAAACTTTTCTTCGAAGGTAACTATTTTCTTATCCGTGAACAAAATTTTTGAAGGGTCGTGCTGCTTAAGTAACATTTGACAACGTTGGTGCCGCGTTTTGCGCAGACGATCATTTAGATAGTGTACTTTTTTCTTATTTTACGCTTTTAATTTAAGATCATATTTAAGTATTCTATTCACCGATATACGTGAAATGCCAGTCTGTAGCCCATCTTCTTCTGCGTGCGACACGTATATCGACGAATTCGTTCTTTGATCTTCTTTATATTAGCAGGAGTTCTTACAGATCATGGACGATCAGTTACTGGGCGGTTTTCAATCCTTTGTGTATCCTTGTAACTCCTTTTGATATAATACACAAAGTTGCGACTTGCTCCAATACTTTATAATTCGATAAAAAAATAATATTAGTTTTTTTCCGATTTCATACAATAAAATTACACTACACCGCAATTGTTTTTTGGCCGCCATTTTGACAAAACAATGATAACAAAAAGAAAATATTTATTATTTTAATCTTAAGATTCCAATTTAAAATTATTAAATAGCCACAGCCAGCAATCAGCACGTTTTTATTAAAAATCTATCGCTTGAAATACGTCTCAAAACTTATGAACACACGAGGTACTACAGCGCGAAGTATGATGATTTGCTTTTCTCTTCACTGGCACAGTTAGTAATCGTGATAGCTAAGGATAAGGCTCCCACGCCAATGGCGTCAACATCAGGAATCATGAGTTAGTATCATATTCAGGAACCTGCAAGTTGCTGTGTGGATTTAGAATTAGGTACACCTCTCTATTCCTTCCATGGATCGCATATCATAAAAGGCAACTAAGGACGAATTGATGAAGGATTGTCGATATCGGTGCAAAGGCGGCCAAGTTAGTCCTTAAAGATGAAATGAAAGTTGTGAATGGCAGAGGCTAATTCAGCCGTAGCCACATGTCGACGGCAGTTGTCAACGTATTGACTGCTACCACCTACCACCGACGCGTCGACGGCTGCCGTCGATATGTGGGGACGGCTGAATTAGCCTCTGCCGTTCACCACTTTCAGTTCTGAAAAGTGGGACTGGGCAGAATGCATCCACTGAATGAATCGTTCAGCCTGAACAGTAAAACTAAAATCAAAAGTCCCAATACCTAACCTTCTTCTGCTTTTCAGACAGTCAATATAATTATTGTCGGGTTTAGAAGAACCACCAATCTTTCTTGGATGTCGTACGAGGTCACTAGGGATGGTTAAGGTTCAGGCGGCAGTATAGAAACATGTCACTATAGTAACTTTGAACTTAAGACGTGTAAAATACTCTAGAAGTGGCTACGATAAGTGAAATAGTAACGCTTCAGCCCGAATAGTAAATCAAATCGCAAAGAAAAAACAAAAGACTACAGTAACTTTGTTTTGTTTCAGTTTTCAAAATAAAGCTGCGGTCACATTATCGAGTCCACCAGTCAAGCAATAAATACCTCGGCCGCCGAACAGCTGCGGCCGCGGTCCTTTTGCGTGACAGAGACGTCGTATGGCGACACTGTTTACAGTCGCAATTATTGCGGTCATGTTGCATATACAGGGTGTGATTACTTATTACATACAATCAGGCATATGTACCTAAATGGGGTAGGCAGAGCACAAGAAACGTGAGACAAAATCATGATTGATGACTATTTCACGCGACGCAGCCGCTTCTAGCATTTTTTTAGCTTTGCAAAGATGGAAGAGGTAGAATAGTGACAGATTGCTAGCCTGTCGCCTAAAACATACCTAAACCAATTTCCTTAGTCACCTCCTACGATATCCAAGGAAGAAATGGGGAGGTGTTACTCTATACCGACACCACACAGGATACATAACGAAGTAGGCACAAATAACTATGTTTCCTGTTTTTTTTTTTTGTATTTTTAGTTATTCTGTTGCACTAGGATTGTCATCCAAACTAATCTTGCAAATTTTCAGCTCAATCGGTTTAAGATATTATTATGTGTTTTGAAACGTATTTTCACAAATATAACCTTCCATTTTCTACTCGACTCATCAATAGCACCATAGTCAAGTAAAAATACCGCCAGAAAACAATACGCCCAATCCAAATTCTCTACATTCTTTCAAAACCCTACACACTTCCTAATCTCGGTTTAAAAAGACAAACATCCAAGCCATATAACTATTAACATTTTTCCGATCAAAAAACAACCGTATCGCATACCAGGCCACCCTGTGCCAGCCCTGGCGCCAATGATTCACGGCGGCCAATCACGGCACGTTCTAAATTCAAACCCGCTAATGGAGCGCGAGCTTACGAGCGGCGCGCGCATCTATTCCGTTCAGGGATGCCAGGGATGTTAGGGAAAAGTGTGTACTTACTATATAGTATAGAGGCTTCCATAAATTTCCTTAAGTTAAAGTGCTTTGCTGTTAAAGGGGATACAGTGGTTTTTTTTTTAAAGATGAAGCAGTCGTTCGAATTGATGTCATACGACGAAATTATAACTACAAAATGTAATTAAAAAATCGCAACTTTATTTAAAATAAAGTTATACATAACTGCACCGTGTAACTAAGTCAGAAACCAAAGAATTAGAGAAAAAAAAGTTGAGAGTAAAATATAAAACAAACGTCAAATAAAACTTCCTAATTCACCATTAAAATTCCCCACGACACTGAAAACTTAAAAAATTATAATAACGAAAACTTGAGAAAAACTCAGTAGCACCCAAATCACCCGTAAACGTCACAATCCTTTACAGCTGGCAACACCGAGCACTCACGGTTTAAAGCGCCCTTAATTTCAGATAGACAAACGGCGCCGGCGCATTTCGGCGCCTTTCAACGTGAAATATTTCTTCCCATTAACGACATTGTGTCTTGTTGCATACTCTTTGAAGCTTAAAACGTCCACTCTAACAAGACCTCTCGAAAACTTGAAGATATTCTCGTTTTCGTGAAACTTGTCAAAGGCGGGGAGGTCCAGGCGAAATGGGCAAGTAGTAAAACTGTTGTGGCATCCTAAAAGTAAGGTATGTTAATTTCGCCGTGAGTGGTGTAATTTTAATTTCTGATTGAACATTTCCTTTTTCAATTTCGTATTTTGAAGAGCGCTCGTTTTTTTCCCGTCTCGGCCACTTTAGAATCTATTTCGGGTGCACTCAGATTCTATAAATGTTTGACGTTTTGTTGTGATCCGTTGCGTCGGTATAAATTAAATTTATTTATGTCGGCATCGGTGTATTTATAAGTTTATAGATTTTGTGAGTCGCTTTTAGCAGATGTATGCGGGCTACACTCGTAATGATATATCGTCGCGATTAATCTGGGCAAACCGATTTGCGCAGTTTTATCGATAATGTAAGTTAGTGTAAAACTGACCAAGAATAGACCCATATGAAATATTGCAGCATAAAACAACAATGTAATTTATCTTATTTTGTTACCGTTTACATACCTATATTTAAACTCAAGACCCTATACCAGGGGCGGTCGACTTAATTAGACCCAAGATTTACTGTCTACTTAAGAAGCGATATGAGAAAACAAAAAAAACTTCGTACGAAAGTTTCTTGTACGGCGCATTCTTCTTGACAAACATCTTTACGAAGCGCTGATTGACTCAAACAAAAGGCGTGCAAAAGACCCAAATAGCATAAACAACATTTCTATTTAGATTTATTAATGATCAAAATTCTGACATCATTAAGCCCTCGCATAATCCATCACCCATCAAAATGAGCATTAAAAAACACGCATATGCGCCAAATTTATTCCTAAACGCAACAAGTGTTCAACTCATAAAACGGATCGCCATAAACGTCCATAAAACCGTCCAAGCGTCACAGGCGTGACTTTACTTCACATTGAGACATCAAATGTATTGCATTTTAATACACGCAAATAAATATGCAAATGCTTTTTAAACAAATTCCCGGCGCCCTTCGTACTTTAAAAGGGAGGGTATACACATTAATAATAATGTTACTTCAGTATGCTGAGTGCTGCTTTTGTAGTGTGCGAAAACTCATTTAGATGTTTTTTAGCTTTTAGAACAAGTCAAGATTTCTGGATCGTATTACGTTTTATTCACGATTATGTTAAAAATAGCAACACAATAACATTGATTATCAAAGTAAAAGACATATTAAGTATACGATTATTCGTATACTCTTTATTGCTTCCGTAGATGTCTTACGAAGCTACTAATGATATACATATGTTAATGTATAATTTAAACGGCAACCACATAGCTAGTAACCTTTGACTATACTACCACTGAACTTAAAAGCTTAAAACCTAAAAAATATGCTTGAAATGGTTACAAAACGTGATTTAGTCATGAATTTGTCTATGTAGCAATTCATGTGCTTTGCCTACCCAATTCGGGAAAACAGGTGCGATGTATTTGTATGTATAAAAGTAAACTTTCATTTAATTCTTAGAATTACAACACGTTCATCATATAGGTAATCAGACAGATATTTCTTGTAGTTTATCCCCAAACGGGGTAGGCAGAACACAAAAAACGCTACATAGACGATGACTAGTAGTTTATATTCTCTATTGTAATCTTCGGTAGTCTGAACCAGACCCGCTTCTCTTTAATAATAGTCAATATTAAGTCCGGTGAAAACAAACACTATTTACGACGTTTCATAAACATCACGTATGTTTTCCTGAATGGGTTATGGTGGCCATACACGATCCATTCTATCGTCCAATCGGCATGACACTATCGATTGGATCAGTTAGAATTGACCGTGTGTGGGAGTGGATTGGCATGACAGTTAGAATTGATGGCATGATCGAATTTCGATTCTTTTGGCTTGATCAAATCGATTGGATACTGCCAATTGGACTGTGTATGGCTGTTGGCGATTGGCAGTTCAGTTCGAATAACAAATAATAGGAATAGCGAGGAAGAACAATGCGAAGGAGCAATATTTTAGCATACCCTGTTTACTTGATTAATGTGTTGTTCTCATTTTAAAATTTAAATTTTGTCTTTAATAAAAAAAAAACACCAAAAAATAAAATTGATCATAAATATGTACCTATATTATGTCTATAACTACTAAACTACCACGCAAGAAATGGACATCCACGCAAGAAATGGAGATTTAATTCTATGCCCATCACCGCGCTGGGGAAATTTCGAGTATCTCAATACGACGGTTCAATAAAAATAGATGGAGCCATGTGTGTTCTGTGTCTTGGTTAGCAAACTAGTGAGGAATCGTCGCACGAATAGCGCATATGACAGCAGCTACCGTAGCTCCTAGAGTCCTAGACAAAGGTCTACAACAGACTAGCTGGAAAAACGTCGAGCTAAACTCGCTTTGACACGACTTTTCCGTGCTTTTTATTATGAGTAAGTCTCACGCTCACGGCGGAGTACTTTAATATCGACCATTGCACCGTCCACGTTCAAACATTAGCTACCGGGATCCAAAAGAAAACCGACAGTTCTTTAATATCGACCATTGCATCGTCCACGTTCAAAACATTAGCTACCGGGATCCAAAAGAAAACCGTCACAAACCCAGTCGCAAAAATCACGTCAACAATAATCCACCAAACTCTCTTTGTCCGAATACTGTCAACTCGCAGATTCGCGAGCGTAGATCAAAAGCTTGTATTACCATAGTGGAGGGGGCACAGTAATCTGGCTAAGTAATTCTCTCTCAGTAAGTAATTCGCTGATAAATGAAATTAAATCGCACAAACAAGTGATGCCGTTCGCCCCGCGGCTCCCCTTTCGAGTGCGTTCCTAGTGGAATAGGGATGGGGGTTATCGTTTATCGACAAAAAAAAACCAGTTTTTACTATACGAGTCTTATTTTATAATTGAAATTAAAAATATGTAATAGTAGTAATCATTGATATTACTAATAAGACAAGAGTTACATTAAATTAATGCGGTTTTAAGTTTTAGGATAAAAAAGTCTCTACTAATGATTTAACCTCGTGGACGACCAAAGATATGTATTATCTAATATTATAATCACGGATCAGTGCAAACTAACGCTTAATTTAACAAGTTACTTAGATATTTTCATAATTTACATTACATTAAAAAAAATTGTCTTAGTGCAAGTTTGGCATAAATTACTACGTATTTTAAATTAAAGTATTTTTATCGTAAAGAGGCTAAACCGAGCTCTTTACAGCACAAGACAGAATTTCTGAAAAGTTAACAATCGAAACTAATCTTTAAAAAATCTTCGTATCAACATATTCTAATAAACGAAACATCGACAACGCAACCATCCCCCATCACTAAAAAAAAGCTAGCAAAAAGAACATCGCAACGCGACATGTGCGCGCCAATCTGTCGATGCGCTAAGCATCCCTCTCTCTCCCACCTACGGGCGTTCGCATACATCCATCCCCCTCTGACCCCTCGAAACTACCCTATTCACGGTTGTCGCGAAAGCTTAGACGTCCGATTATCGCTATGTTTTGGATTGTTTTCGATTGTCCGATTCGATTATTGGATAAAAAAAAAAGCTATCACGTTACGTACTCGGATTACGTATGCATGTGGCTCGTTAATGGACATCACTGTTTTGACTTTTATTATATTAGACGTCATTTTATTAGGATTAGGTACTCCGTCTATATGAAATTCCCTAATCGGTATTATTCGGTATCTACAGGAAAAAACAATGGCCTGTTCCTTATCGAGATTCACTAACTAAATACAGATCATCATACAGCCCCGCTTACGAGGGCAATTCAGACCATTAACAAAATCACGCTTGAGGTGGACATACATATTTACCTGTTCCCTGAATAGTATCTCAAGGGCCACTATGCTGTTATTGTGTTACCAAGTAAGAACTTAGTATAAAGATTTATTTTGTTATTCATGAGTTTGTAGTTGTCTGCTCATATATTTATGAACTCGACTGTAAGAGGCGACTAAGGAAATAAGTTTAGGTATGCTTCAGGCGACTGGTAGCATCCAGCATGACGCAAGCCAGCTTATGAACCTGGCCTGTAGGCTTAGCAAGGCGCCGCGCGAATTTGGCTTCCTGTCATTTTATGACGTCTCTAATTAGACAGTTACAGATATAGTCTAACCCGGATGAATCACGAGAGCGCCCGCCGTAAGAGTTCCGCTTCTATTTAATTGCATTTAAAATACCTAAAATTCATAAATACGCCTCGATATTTTGGGTTGATTCATCGCAATTCAGTCAAGATCCGCGAGCAACGACCTGTCACCAGTTTTTTGTTGACTGTCGGCAAAAACTCTGATCAAACCCGGACCGCAGACTGTCACATGGTTATAAATTGGAATGGTATTAATGGCTTAGCTCATTCAGATAAGGATTGGAATATCTAATAGGTGTCTACTTTTAAAAAGCTTCAACCATATTTTTCGTGTTTAACTTTCGTGATTTTTACTCATATTTACCACTAAGCGGGACCTAATCACGGAATTTTTAAAACTGCTTTAATTGCCCAGACGTTTCGGCAGCCTTACGGCTATAGTAGACTGCTAAGCCATCAGACTGACCATTCATCATCGCACCGCTAAATCAGTAGTAGCAGCAGCGCTGAATAAATAATTATAAAAAACGTCCTAAATGTCTGCGTAGAATTAACTTATCGTTGTTCCTTTGTTGCCTACCCCGCAGGGAATAAGGCGTGACGGTTATGTATGTATGTTCCTTTGGACCCATATGCATACTTCTCGGGATAATCGAACTAAGTATCTCCATTATTGAGTGTTTTAAATAAACAAAATACCACATCGACAATGCTTTACGGTAACCTAATATCAGCGAGTAGTTATCCCACTAGAGAGACAATGTCATGTTGGTTGTTCGGAGACGATTCCGCCAAGACATCGCGGCGGTCGCTGTGCTCTTATTGGCCGGCCCAAGATCGAGCGTAACGCTAGTGGCTTTTTCCTCTATGGTTATTGGCTCACAGTGTCTGTGACAGTGACCGTTGACATTTATAAGTGACAAACCATAAATGATTTGCGGGACTGGGTGGCCATTGTCGTCTGTCTAGTAGCTTTTTCGTCTATACCTACTATCCATCCATCGTCCCACAATTTGATGCCAAAACAATCAGTTCATAACTTCAACTACCTAACCCCATACCCTCTGCACACGTCAACAAATCTAAATCGGGCCAGAAATCATTTCATCCCCAATTGGTCGCAAGTGCGGCTCGTCCCAGGCCCGCGGGCGCGCGAACCACACCTGGCCAGTCGCACGGCACTTTACGGATTGGCCACCCCTGCACCAAGACGGGGAGAATCAGAAGTGGTTAATGTCATTAGTTATGGCAAAGCTACGCGTTTGTAATATTGGAATACGGAACCGGGTGATCAATCATTTGGTTAATGGAAGGAAGAGTCTGGTCAATTGTGGTTATGAATTATTAAATCAAGCGTTATAATGAAATAGACCAATATCTCGCGCCTTCAATCTCTTTACAAACCTTGTTAGTCCTCGACATCAAATTTGGCAAGATTTTTTATAGTAAAGGGCAATTTCACGCATCGCTTTTACCTGAACCTAGAATGGAGCCTTAGCCTTGATGGTCTCTCACATCTCAAGAGTCTCTTAATCATCATCATTTCAGCAGACGTCCACTGCTGAACATATGCCTTCCCTTTAGACTTCCATGAGCGAAGTGACCTGCATCAAGCGTTTTCTGGAGACCTTTATAAGGTCTGTCCATCTTGTAGATGAACGTCTTACGCTTGCTGGTCCATGGTCTCCACACGCACTTTTCGACCCCATCAGCCATCTCAAGAGTACGTCCTTGAATCTTGCACAAACAAATGCCCCTGCAGTGTCCCCCAATGCAGAGTCCGACATGATCGTACATACTCGTACATGATCGTACTGTGCTGTTGGGGCCACTCGGCCCACCATTTTATAATCACCCATCATTACCTCAGAACAGCTGGCGCAGAGTTAACTAAAAAACAAACTGGAGAAGAGCTTACGTCCTAGAATCTTGCACAAAAAAATGATTTGATGGTCTCTCACATCTCAAGAGGAGTCATAGAATCTTGCACAAACAAATGCCCCTGTTGTGTCCCCCAATTCAACATGATCGTACATGTTAATGATTCCTGGCCGGGGGTGGCGGCGCCCCGCTGCGCTGTTGGGGCCACTCGGCCCACTGCCCACTGTTTTATAATCGCCCAACATTAGCTCAGAACAGCTGCAGAGTTAACTGGAGAACTCTTGGGGTCTCCACGGGTGAGAGAGATGGTATCGCCGTGCCATATATGTACTTCCAATCACGCCTATGCGTAGCGTAGTGTAGGACGCCCGTGGGCAAGATGGAGCGACGATATACGCAAGGTGGCTGGGAGCGGTTGGAAGAGAAAGACGGAGGACCGTGTTGAGTGGCGTGCCATAGGAGAGGCATATGTCCAGCAGTGTACGAATATAGGCTGATGATGATGAATCACGCCTATGTCCGCAAATGGGGTTGGAAGAACACAAGAATTGTGATGTAGGCAAAACCATGATTTCAGGTTTCGTAGCCACTTCTGGCGTCAGTTAAGGTTTAAAAACAGATGGAACAGTTATAACAGTGATAGGTTGCTAGCCTAGCTTACCATACCATTTCCGTACACATAAAAACAGGTCATTCTACTTTTACTTTTATTATTATAAATGAGAAAATCAATCTGCTTGTCCGTTTGTCAGGGTCCTATCAATCACATTTTGAAAGTTGAGGATAGTTTTTTTATTTATTGAGAGCGCCCTTGAAAAACTTTTTTGTATTTAAGTAAAAATGGCCCTAATAAACGTGTCTCTCAACTTAAAAGTTCGACTTAGCGTCACTGTTCCGCTAGGAACTCGTACAAACTGAAAAAACGGCGAACCACAGAAGCGTCCAAGGAAGGAACTTTTAATTCAAATCATAAATCAACCAAATCATCCCACAACTCCAATCGCCGCAGTGTAAATCCAGTAGCATATCTCCGAGGAATCAGACGCCCCGCGGCGCCGCCCGCTGAGCCACTGTTCATTGATTATGTTGTTGCCCTCTATCGGACAGTTATGGGTTTGTGATGTTGAGATTAGTATTATTAAGTGTGGAACTGGGCGTGGATTTAGTATACACATTTTAATGTGGCTTTCTGTCATGTTTTTACTTAATCCCACTACGGCATTCCTTCCGTGGATGTCGTAAGAGGGGCTAAGGAAATAGGATAAGCGAAGAGCTAGCAACATGTCTATTGTACCTTTGTCATCAACATTTCAAGTGGCTAGAAAACGTTTCGTGTGCTTTACCTACTTTGTGTATGTACAGTCAAGGACTTTAATTCATGAGCCACCATGGAATCAATTCACAGTAAACGTCATAATGACATCCCGTTAATTATCAAGGGACATCGTAATAACTTTCTTTGTAAACGTTCTATGATGGCTCATGAATTAAAGTCCTTGACCGTACGTATTACTTAAATTTTCAATACGATCAGATTTTTACAATAAGCATACCTGTAATATTTAATTAAGCAAAAGTTTGTTAAGTTTACTATCGACTTACCAAAACGAGAACAAAATCTTATCTCTTACCGACTATTTTCATGTGACAAATTGATATTCTTCCGGGTAAAATGTGGCTTGTAATGCACCCAAAGATCGACAGCCCATGTTTACTAGTCTCTGACAAGATATACTTTACAAGAGCAAGTGCAACAACAGTCTCACATTTCCCCGCCACTTGTCTCTTCTGTCACATCAAAAACCCACCATTTGGCGACTCGCTTTCACTGGCAACACAGACATCCGCGCTTTCACATCCATTGTCAAGCAATCAGGCCCATTATTTTGCTATCCTTCTAGTAAAAACTACCCTTCCCGTGTCACGGGTTCCCCGTCCCGGGGGTATACATAGAAACCACATTTGCGGCACGCGACCAACCATAACGGTAATTTTGCACAGTGGAATTAAATAATTATGACACATAACTGATATGAGGCACCGGCGGGAGTGCCCTTCTAATGGCTCGTCGTGTTTTGTTTTGGTATCGGTGTCAGTGTTGCCAGCAAACTTTTATAAAAGTCGGGAGTTTAAAGACACTTTATTTTCTTGCAATACGCTACATACCATAGCGAACAGGGAGTGTTGAGCCATTTACCTATGTTTGGAACTTGGTCGTGTAATAGGTACTAATCCAATAGATAACATCTGTCAGTCACATCGGTCATTGATTACACGTCTAAATTGCGAACAGTGGCAAGTGGCTCAACAATCCCGGTTCGTGGCTGTACCTACAAACAAGAGTTAGGTACATAGTGAAATAAAACGGATACACACGTCTTTATATTGAGATTGGCTCAAGATGCCGGGTCACGAATGGGTCCGAAACATATCGAGTTATTTTCGGTATTAAGACCCCGCGACAGTGTTCATTTTATTTCACAAAGTTGCTAAAATATAAAAAAAATACTATAAATAGAGTCTGATTGACAGATAAAAGAGTTAAAATAGTGACTAGCCTGTCGCCTAAATCATACATCAATATGTTTTGCTAATCGCCTCTTACAACAAAAACCACGAAAGAAATGCACAGGTGTTATTCTAATACCGAAGCCACGAGAGGCGCTGAATGTCTTATTTAATTTAAACTAATTAGGATTCGCCTTTCTATGATGTCTTCAGATCTGACAACCCATACTTATCACTCACCCAAGCACAGGTCACATCTGTGATGCTTAAAAATTAGAACCCAAATAGAATTACTCTAACCCAAACAATTTACATTAGCTCAATTATCAGACGCGTGCCAATATTATTGCCAAAATTAACAACAACAAACAAAAACTCCGACGAACCCATCGCCAAACGAAATCAAGCTCTACACCATCGCATTAAAAGCTCAACAATTTTGTTTCAACTGCAACCATCAATCCAAAATGCCTACCTCAACTCAACCAAATACGTCTCAAAACCGCCTACCCTTCCCAGACCAGTATTTTAAAAGGGAAACTTGCGAGAACTCAAAAACTGAACTCGGTTCTGTTCGCAGCCGCCTGGCGCTTAGCGGGCTAGCTCGGCATTAAGAGGAAACACTCCGGTCGAGCGAATTGAAATGAAAGAAAATTTAGGGTGTTTTGGGACTAGCGTGTTTTGAGACCATTTATTTAGAGATTGGTGTGTTTTGGCACTAGTGTATTTTGGGATTAGTTTGTTTTGAGCTTCAATTTTTATGACATTAGGTGATCACCTTATCACAGGAGTAGTACATGATCAAAATAAGATCGTATTGGTTTTAGGGTATTTTGGGATTCAGGTATTTAGACATCAGGTTGTTTTAAATTAATTGTTATGTGACTATATGTGGATGAAGCAAAAGAGGTATGTCAGGATCGTAGCGAGTGGAACAAAGTAGTCTCTGCCTACCCCTGTGGGAAAGAGGCGTGATGATATGTATGTATGTATGTGACTATATGTATTTTTGACATTAGGTTGTATTGTGTTATAGGGTAATTTGAGTTTAGGTCCTAACGAACCGGAAACAAAAATAGGTATTTGCTAAATCTATTGCTATCGCGCCGTGCCCTGCCCACACAACCGCAAAGTGCGATAAGGACAACTGCAGCTCGGACCGAAAATATTTTTGAAAATTACACAAAAACAACGCTTCGTAGTCCCCTGATTTCTTCTCCAAAACTTAACCGATTAATTTTTTTTTCCATGAAATGTTTAAAAAATGTCATAGCTGTGTTTCTATGTTCTTATATTTTTATATAATTGTGTTAAAATTGGTTTCTAAAGGTTTGTACACAACCGAAAAAAAATACAATTTCCATTTTTTTTTTAAGGTCTTTTAATAATTCAATAAAGAAAATAATTAAAACATAGGAACATGCTAATATATCATTAGATCGTTTATGTAAAAAATCATTGTTCTACGGGTAATATCCAGCGAGGAATCAGAGGACTACGTTTGTAGTTTGTATGGAAACCGTACGCAACGACCGTACCATTTCCCCTTAATGTCCCTCGGAACGTAGCCATGCTTCGGCCACGTGGCAAGCGTGTCGGTGTCACCGCTGGGACACGGGGCCCGCGCCCGTGCCCCGGAGGATTGGACCGTGGCACGTGACTGTTGTGACGAGTAAATTGGTGACAGTTTTTGTGGGCGTTCGCTGTTCTAAAATTAAATTAAACCGTTAGTCAATAAAGTCGTTACTTGTTCTTGATCAGTGATCGTCTTAAAAACATCTTGAGTGCTGTTCCATCCACATAATCATACTTCGCATTCTAACTAACAAATTTACCGCAGCAGTTGTAAACAAAACCACAATGCATACAAAACACGCAGTCTTTTTGTGCGCCTCAGATTCGATCGCACTTAAAGTCTGTCGTCTGCGCTGCCCCTAAGACAAACTTTTATTCTCATTTGGTTGGATCAACCCTAAATCACCCTTCAGTAAAGACTTGGCTCGGACTCTACTAGGCCTCCGCTCAAACTTGAACTTGACCAACACGCAGCACTAACGCATTGCGCTTTCAATTGTCCACCAAAAAATATGTCTAAGAAAAAAAAACATAATCGTATAAAGCTCTTAAAACATAACGTCACAGAGGGGAGACCGGGGCCAAATGGACCGCTGCCTATTAACACTGCACATTTCACTGCGCCTCCAACTGGAGTGTGTTTTGATTCAATTTCACAGCCGCTGCCCGCATATGGCGTTGTAGTCGCGCAACTTTACGTTTGCGGTTGGTCGTGGCGCCACTGTTGTACGCTAATCCTTGAAATTTAGGCATGAAATGTAGAAAAACATGAACTTTCTATGCTTAGTTTCAAAGTAACGCTTTCCTTATAATTGTTACGCTAAGTTTTGCTGAAAACTAATACTCGCCACGGTTAGTAAATACGGTTAATAAACGTTAATTGTCTAATTTAATATTTTAATTGCGTACACTTGACGTAAGCAGCCACTTTTTCAACGCCAAATTCGTATTTTCTGTAAAACCACGATCCGCGCGCTGCAAGTTAACAAGGGCGAAGTTAGTTCCAAATTTCGCCACCCGCAGAACTAACATTGTAAAAAATGTGATTACATTAGGTGAATTGAACAGGTAATGAAGCGTAAGGTGATGAGTATTGTTTGGCGATAAAAAGTTATGTCCGTCGCGTATGTTCGGTTAGTTTAGTAGTTAATTATGTTTCGTGTTCACTAAAGAGGGGAGACAAATCGACCTGAATGTAAAGAACCTTTCATTGTTGTACCTTTTTTATTTTATTTTTGAGTACATCTCCCAACGATTGATTGCAATCCATTCCTACATACATACAATCACGCCTGTATTCCTAAACGGGGTAGGCAGAGCACACAAGACGCTACAAAGACAAAAGGATGACTATTTCACGTTTTGTGGCCACTTCTAGCATAATAGTTTTTAGGTTTTGAAGTGACAGGTACAATAGTGACAGGTTGATAGCCTGTCGCCTAAAGTATACCTTAACCTATGTCCTTAGTCGCCTCTTACGACATCCACGGAAGAAATGGAGAGGTATTATTCTATACCCGATACCACATAGGTCACACAATCCATTCCTGTAAGGGTTTAATGCGCGTGTACTGCAATATCTTGCTTCTAGCGATTCTACATGTTTGGCGATTGAGAGCATTTTGTCTCTTCGGAATTTTGCTATGCTATTCAATAAATCCCATCAACCCGCATACACCCACTACAAACCCATTCTTCCCCATACCCACTACAAATAATCAAATATCTTCACTTTTACATTTAGACAAGACAGTGTGGTGTCGGGTTTAGAATAACACCTCTCCTTTTCTTCCGTGAATGTCGTAAGAGGCGGTCAAATAAAAATTACCACTTCACGTATCGTCGCCAATTTCAACGCAAATTTAGTTTTAAAAAAAGGAAATATAAATGACAGGTTCCTAAGCTGCTGTCGTTTAAAGCACACCTAAACTTATTTCCTTAGTCGCCTCTTACTATCTATTTTTAAAACTAAAAGTAACGTAACGTAGAATAGTCGTAGTTTGGTCTCGCTCGATCGTCGATAGCTGTGAAGATGCCTTAGCCAGGGGTGAGCCAAGCGACAAACGTCACCTGCCATTAAATAGAGCGCGCATCATTGACAAAACACAAATTGAACGCGAGCGCCACCCCTGCGCGGCCACCCTTCTGGAATAAAACAATATTTAGGCGCGACAGAGACTGGAAATTTATTCCGACACATGCCCCTGTATTGGGTGTTGTTTTTAATTCGATAAGCCTGATGGCTCCATGTTTTTATTATTTATATTATTTATTGATGTTAGCATTTTTTTAATCGATGCAAACCTAGGCAGCTTAAGGGGTCTTGCCGTAGCTATTTTTTTACGTGATGATCAGTGATCGTACTTTTTTCCAGCATTATTGGTGCGGTGACATCAAATGACACACGATCACGATAGCGACCTAGAGTTGTCAATGTATAGTTATAATCCCACCAAAAACATAAATGTAAGAAAGGAGCCATGTTCGATACAAAAAATATTCTTGGCAGTGGGCTTCGCCATAAAAAGAAAGAAGATCTAAATGACTGCAAAGTTCTAAGCAAAATCCAAACAAGTATGTATTTACTGGAACAAAATACTAATATAATCTATGAACAAGTATAAAAACCTATTTCTTTGCTTTATTGGACCTATAAAAATAGCTGTTATTAAAGAAATCTTAAAGTAGGTTAGATTCGACTTGGCCATTTTTTAACAGAATTAAAAATATGTAAAAGTCAAAGGAAAACAAAGGAAAACTGATGATAACGATAAGTAAATTAAAAACCGGCCAAGTGCGAGTCGGACTCGCGCACGAAGGGTTC
>BHDV01064228.1:0-16202 GCA_005406045.1 Adoxophyes honmai
TGTCAAAGCGTGGTAAAGGTAATTATGATGTGTATAATTTATACCACACACACATTTGCGTCATAATGACGTCACCGGCACCAAAGTTTCGCTCCCTGGTTATGAGCGACCGTATAGTTGAGAGCTCACCTTAGATCTTGTCCGGGAGCGACTTCGCGTAATTTGCATGTTGCGCGTGAGTCGAAATCCTAGACACCTCGTTGCGTCTAAACAACCCGTGAATGAAGAGCGAGATACACGAGGGAGAATCGTGTCGAATCCGCCTCTTGAGTAGGTACAAGCTCTTAGCCAGGTGCCAAACTCTTAGAGCTTAGGGTTTAAAAAAACACTTTTCCATCTCTTCCGTAGACGTCGTAAGAGGCGACTTAGCAGTTAAGGTATATTTTTGGTGACAGGCTAGCAACCTGTCACTATACCTGCTAAAAGTGACGTGGAGTAGTGATGGTTTTTATGATGTGGCGTTTCATGTGCTCTACCTACCCCATTTTGGAACACAGGCGTGGTGTATGGGATCCCCTTCGATCGCTTAAAGTTATTTACACTATTATTGTTTTGCTTAATTGATTTGGCATAACAGTACTTTCGCATAGTAAATACTTTGGCCTACTACTTCTTTCCATACTACGCTACATAATAGCATAATTTGGGCTAATAATCATTTGGTATATCTGACATTAGGTTAGGTTAGCGTAGTATGAAATCCAGGCGCGGTGCACCTTAACAACACGGAATAGGAGCTCCGTGTAGCGGACCTCCGTCGAAATCAGTTTAATTCTTAAATATACACATTTTGAAATGATGCCGATTGATTATTGTGCCTATTTGTGCTTATGCTTTTTGACATTAGTCTTTCTGACGATTATGCTTTCTAATTTTATGCGTAAGGATAATGCGAAAGCATTTACCCGCAACAGTATTAGTATAAACGATTTTATGCCTTCCAATAGAGAACCGGTATGTATGTATGTGTTACATGGGAGAGAAGTCAAATGAGAACAATCTTTCAACGTACCATTACAGATTTATTAACCTTGATATGACATACTAGTTAGAATTGTTAGTTCATTAGAGCATCCAATCTAGAAAGGTCATCGCGAGCTGTAGTAAAGTAGACTTTAATACCACTACGTAAGGGTTAAATTTTAAGTCGGCGTGCAACTATGTTGCGTTCTACTTCTCATCATTATAGCGTTCTGGATCATAGTTTGCGGGTCGATCGATAAAGAGGCGAGACGCGCCATCTATTGGAAAAGCGGGAAAGCGTGAAATTACACGGTTTTTTTGTGACACAGAGAGGACACAGATAAATAATTTGATAACTATGCCACTTTGTACCTTTTTACAAGAAGTGTCACAGTGACATACCAAACTATCTACTAATCAAAGCAATATGAAACTCAGGAAACGGTCCAAAGTGGCACAGATATCAATTTCCTTGACTGTACAAATATAAAAGGCTAAGTAGACAAAACATGACTATTCCACATTTCGTGGCTACTTCTAGCCATAGAAGAAAACAAAATTTATATGTATTAAAAAACCCGTGTGGTGCCGGGTTAGAATAGCACTACCCCCTTTCTTCCCGTGGGTGTCGTAAGAGTCGACTCTGGGAAAGGGTTAGTGTATTGTGGGCGATGGGCTAGCAACCTGTCACTGCAATATCACGTTTGACCATCTGGTTACCCTGCTGAAATTGCTAAACGTGGCACTGGATTTTCGAATTCACGTGCTCTGCCTACCCCTCTTGGGAATACAGGCGTGAGTATATGTATGTATGTATGTATGTGTAAAAAAATATTAAAAAATATTTTAAAAATATGGTATTAGTATTGTGATTTTTTGTAAGTTAATTAAAATGTCAGCTGGCCAAAAATGATGCTAAGGTGGCCACAAACGGTACTCCTTGCCCTATTTAAGGGGGCTTCCATACAAAAACGTATTTTGTATACGTGACTTTATCTACACTAGCTGGGTGACCGAGCTTTACTCGGATTATTTTTTGCATACATTGAAATACTGGTAATACAAGTTGTAAAACTAATATCACTTCATTTCGCTGATTAAAATTAGTTTTTACAGATCAAATTAATCCACTCCCACTACTCAGTCATCATTATTTAACAGTTAAAAAAAAGCAAAAAATAAAATAAAAATAAACCGGCCAAGTGCGAGTCGGACTCGCGCACGAAGGGTTCCCTACCAAAAAACTGCAAAAAATCAGAATTTTTGTATGGGAGCCCCCCTTAGATACTAATTTTATTTTTATTCAATTATTTATTTTTAAAGTAGACATTTAATTAAACATTCTGTGAGCATTTCAAGTATTTAACTGTTACAATTATTTAAATAGACCCAAAACAGCAAAAAAAACACGTTTTTTGTAAAGGAGCCCCCTTAATTATTATAATTATTTTAATTTTAGTATTTGTTGTTATAGCAGCAACAGAAATACATCATCTGTGAAAATTTCAACTCTTTAGCTCTTACGGTTCGTGAGATACAGCCTGGTGACAGACAGACGGACGGACAGACAGACGGACAGACAGACAGCGAAGTCTCAGTAATAGGGTCCCGTTTTTACCCTTTGGGTACGGAACCCTAAAAAGCAAAAAATTTTAAGTGTGATGAAAAAAAAGAAAAACTTATGTCACATCCCAGGATCGAACCCAGAATTTTCTGAATGTAAATTCTTGACTTCATCAACAAATTACCGAAAACGCCGTACATGTCCATATAAAATTTGAAGAGTTCCCTCGATTTCTCCAAGATTCCATTATCAGATCCTGGTTTCGTGCCAATGGGACCAATTTCGAGTTGTACCCTTCCGATTTAAAAAAAATTTTTTGAAAATCGGTTCACGGGTCTCCGAGATGTCGAGTAAACATACAAATAAAAAAATAAAAAAATTAGGTCGAATTGAGAACCTCCTCCTTTTTTCGAAGTCGGTTAAAAATATCTGTTGTAGTTATTCGGCATCGGGACAGTTGAAAAAAAAAGCAAAAAATTTAAAGAAAAACTTAAGTCACATCCCAGGATCGAACCCAGAAGCTCCTGCACAGAGAGCGGACGTTTTTACCACTATACCAAAGGACCTGTTGAACTCTCTAGCGAAATATCTGTATACATTCAGTAAGAAATTCATATCCCGGTTTTTATTTTTTTTCTCGAAAAATTGCGTTTTCCCGGGAAAACCACTTATGTAGATAAACTTAAAACTCTAATCCTCGTCTATATAAAAATTTTCATGAAAATCGTTAGAGCCGTTTCCGAGATAGCTGGTATATAGAAATATAGAAATATAGAAATAAATATATATACAAGATTACCTCGTTTAAAGGTATAGGATTCATGTAATAGTTTTGATAACTAAAGATAACGTTTATACGACGTACAATGAATGTCTAAATTAGCGGCAGTACGGAACTCCACTGACATTAACAAGTCACAGTTATTCAATAAGTACATACATACATACGTCATCACGTCTGTGTTCCCAAATGGGATAGGCAGAGCACTCGAAACGCTACGTAGACTAAACCATCCCTATAGCACGTTTCACGGTCACTTCTAGCATATTTTTTTAGGTTTCGAGTTGGCAGGTAAATATAACAGTGATAAATTGCTAGCCTGTTGCTCAAAATGTACCTTAACCCTCATTAGTCGCCTCTTACTACATCCACGGAAGAAATGGAGAGGCGTTATTCTAAATCCAAATTTTCAATAATAATTTTGCTTTCCAATTTGAATAATCATCTGTTTAAAATTTGATTGCAATTTAATTATAGTAGGTACTGATATACATTTTTCTTAATGTTATAAACCATTGGCTTTGCGTTTGAACGTATACGCACATAATGATTTGGATGTAAATAAAGAAAAGAAATCCAATAAAGATAACAAATCCAAAATCAATGATTCGATCCCGGGATCCCGGACGTATTTTGAGTCCCGAAACTTTCGGGATAAAATTTTAATAAACCCGAAATTTTAGGCATTACATTACGAAAACTGCGAATCCAGAAATGTAAAAAGAAACTGATCTTTCCAATATCATTAATGAAGAAACGAATCTTTATGAGAATAACTATTAGACGACGCGAGGGTGAAATTTGACGAACTTATGGTGTGGTTATTAATGGTGAAAATTTCTATTTGTTATTACCTAAATTGCTGCTTCTCTCTACTGCTCAAAGGTTGGCTGGTAGAGATCCCTTTTGGGATAAGTCCGCCTTTGTACTTTGTTCTTTTTTTGAAACCTGTCTGTACCCTTTTTATTTTACTTAAAGAGTTTTTTACTTTACTTTACTTATAAAAACATATTGACAAGTCCTCCAACTTCCATCGAGCCTGTACCTTTATTTGTACAACAAATTGAGAAGTGTGCTATCGTATGATTGTTTTGTCCCGATCTTTGTTTGCTTGTCTGTAATCAAATCTTGCAAGTAAAATTTGATCCACTTCCCGGTTACCGATTGAGCTGAAGTTTTGTACACTTGAGTAAATCGGATGACGATACAATATTCCGGTAGTGGGCTTCTGGTGACCCAGCCTCTTCAGAACTGTTCAACGGTCGGTCTGATTGACTTGAAATTTGGTGCACATAATCTAGGATGAATGACAATGAAAGTTGGCAAAAAGTGCAGTCGGCAAACAACGCTTGTATCGAAAATGTAAAGTTTTTGGTTAGCTTAACGTAAACGTCTCTGTGCTCGACACTGACCCAATGGCACTTGCAACCTTTTGAGTTTTGTGCGATCGAGTCTGCGCAGCAATAAATTCTCTGAATGGCGCGCTGACAGTTTCCACGAAACTCTGAATGGAAATTCCTGGAAACTGTCACCGCGCCATTCAGAGAATTTATTGCTCCACAGACTCGATCGCAGAAAACACTGTCGTCTGCGCTGCGCCTTAGTCATAGTAAGACAGGTGACAAATGGGTGTCATCTACTGGGCGTTGAGGCGTCGAGCATTGGTACATTATGTATTTTGTTGCAGACGAAGGATGAAGCACGGCGCGTCGACCGCGCGGTGCGGCGTGTGGTCGCTCGCCCGCAAACGCGTCGTGCTGCTGCTGCTGATGTGTGGTCTAGTGGCCATTGTGGTGCTGAGCTCCAGCGGATGTAAGTGACATTAGCATTTAATATTGCTTTATCGGACAGCATGTCTTTGACTCCGTGGAGGATGGGCCGGGTTTTACGTCGACACTCTGGCCCCATAGCACCTTCACGGAACCACAGTTAAAGCTGGCGCTGCGGCAGAAGCCGAAACCAAAAAAAGTCAAAATATCAGGGTCTCGGTTCTTAGCATAGTTGTTCAAAGGGGAAACGCTGCCAGCCTTGTGGACACGATGCCACGGGGGCCATTTTTAGATTTAATTTAGCTTAGGACAAATTTAGTTATCTTTATTAATAGGTATATTTATGGTCCGGTATTTTTAGGTACCTATGATAACACGTATATTGTTTTAAAGTAACATTGGTCCACTGGCCACAACCTCAAAACACCCCTACCGGGATATTCCCACTAGTTTTCATACATTTTATGGACTCGCCGCTGGTTGACGCCGGTGGCCGCCACACGCTACAATCGCGGCTCGCTTCTCGTGGTTTGCGGCACTAAACGGCTGTCTGAACTAAACAAGTGGACGTCGTGCGCTTCAACTACTATTGCAGCTACGTTTAGCTTCTCATGGCGGCGTTTGTGCTGCTGCTGATGTGAGTGACATTAGCGTTTAATATTGTTTTACCGGACGGCATGTCTTTGATTCCGTGGAGGATGGGCCGGGTTTTAGTCTGGGACGCAACTTGCGTCGACACTCCGGCCCCATGGCGCCTTCACGGAACCGCACCACAGTTTAAGCTGGTGCTGCGGCAGAAGCGGCCGAAACCAAAAAAAGGTCAAAAAGGTGGCCGCCACACGCTACAATCGCGGCTCGCTTCTCGTGGTTCGCGGCACTAAACGGCTGTCTGAACTAAACAAGTTGCTGTCGCGGGCTTAAACTACTTTTGCAGCTACGTTTGGCTTCTCGTGGCGGCGTTTGTTCTGCTGCTGATGTGAGTGACATTAGCGTTTAATATTGTTTTACCGGACGGCATGTCTTTGATTCCGTGGAGGATGGGCCGGGTTTTAGTCTGGGACGCAACTTGCGTCGACACTCCGGCCCCATGGCACCTTCACGGAACCGCACCACAGTTTAAGCTGGCGCTGCGGCAGAAGCGGCCGAAACCAAAAAAGGTCAAAAAGGTGGCCGCCACACGCTACAATCGCGGCTCGCTTCTCGTGGTTTGCGGCACTAAACGGCTGTCTGAACTAAACAAGTTGCTGTCGCGGGCTTAAACTACTTTTGCAGCTACGTTTAGCATCTCGTGGCGGCGTTTGTGCTGCTGATTGGTGGTCTAGTGTCGTGGTGCTGAGCTCCCGCGGATGTGAGTGACATTAGCGTTATTCTGTCCCCTTAGCACGGTAGGGCGCGAGTAGAGATACGCGCATAATAGACTACACCTGTCCTTATCTATTCTAACTAGAGACGTCAGAAAGTAACAGGTAAAGATGACAAAAATCGGCCTAGAGCGGGTGAGCAAGGGTTCCGTACCATTCATCGCCCAATCACACTACGAGTATATTTCAATTGTGTACCTGTCACCATTATTTATTTTAACCCAAAAACAACAAAAATCACGATTGTTTTATGGGAGCCTGAACTTTTGTGGTAGTTGGGGTTTTTTGAACCCCCCTTGCTACGCCCATGTCTTAGTGTGCATTTAACCAAGCAAAGACAAAATTTAGTCCTTGAATATGTCACATTAGCTACTATTATGTACTGGTAAATTACTATTATTTATTTTATGTGAAATACTCATGTGAAAACTGAGGGTTATACTGGCATATTCTAAGACTACATTTTATTCCAGTTGTAGTAGGTGTGGCGAAACGTCAAATAGACGAAATCATGCTAACACTTCTGTTCTTAGCACGGTTCATTTTAAATCGACGTAAAACTTTATTTGTCGTCGTAATCGCTCAGCGTCACGCCAGATAAAGAAGACTTGGGTGCCAATTTGGGGAGACCACGCAGATTTTGGTTTTTACGTTTTACGCAGTGTGTCACGAAGAGTCGTTTCTGCGTCTCTTCTATCCAGTGGTAGTAGTACGGTACGCTGGTGTAGACGGTTATTCCGAAACTCTCAGCTCTGTAGGAAACTAGGCCCATTTGAATTTGTGTCCCTGCCTTTATTATAGGACCTCCGGAATCGCCGCTGGAAGAAACAAAATGTAACATAACATAACCGTCACGCCTTATTCCCTGCGGGGTAGGCAGAGACAATAGAGCGCCATTCGCATCTATTCTGACATACTTCTCTCGCTTCACTCTCATTTATAACTCTCGTCATACACGCTTGACGGTTTCGGGTACTCCTAACATAACACATTAGAACATAACGCAAAATAACAAACGTAACAACTCGCCTGTGTTTCTGAGGGGGTTAGGTAACTAGGCACTGAAGGAGGTATGCAACTGAGCACTGAAGAAGGCAGACAACTGAGCACTCAAGGAGGTAGGAAACTAGGCACAGACGGAGGTAGCTAGGAAGGAGGTAGGCAACTGAGCACTGAAGGAGGTATACAACTGAGCACTGATGGAGGTAGACTACTGAGCACTGAAGGAGGTAGGAAACTAGGCACAGACGGAGGTAGCTAGGAAGGAGGTAGGCAACGGAGCGCTGAAGGAGGTATACAACTGAACACTGATGGAAGTAGACTACTGAGCACTGAAGGAGGTAGGAAACTAGGCACAGACGGAGGTAGCTAGGAAGGAGGCAGGCAACTGAGCACTGAAGGAGGTATCCAACTGAGCACTGATGGAGGTAGACTACTGAGCACTGAAGGAGGTAAACAACTGAGCACTGAAGGAGGTAGGCAACTAGTCACTGAAGGAGGTATGCAACTGAGCACTGACGGAGGTAGGCAACTAGACACTGGAAGGACGGGCTGATTTGAAGCAATATTAAAAGTAGGAACCAGCAACTCATATCCATGTCAGAAATTGAGAGATCTATTCTTAATACTACTATACTATCTGGAAGTAAGTTGCCGTCAAACCTATTAATTCATAAACGACCGCAGAACGTTGTCACAATAAACATATTGAAGACATCCTTTATCGAGGAAAGCAACGTTTCTATGATATTTACTGTAAATGGGTTCAAGTGGATCCAGGATCAATTTGGGCGACAGTTTTTACCTGTAAGCAAACTCTGCGGCATTGAATTCCCCTCCACATATAACCCCCTCCTGTGGGGGCTCGTCTCCGAATTTTGTCACGGTCTCACATTTTTTATGCGATACGAGATTCTGTGTCAAAGATTTTAACTCAGGGCTGTTACTTGACGCATCTAGCTGAAACAGAAGTCTTTATGAACCAGTGAGTGGCCTATTGACCTACCTGAGTAATGGTACAAGCCACAAAGATATTGACACAATGAGAGACCTGCGCTATGATTCCCAAATGGCATTGTCTGTTCATGAGTTCGTTAAGCCAAGGATACACTAGGGGACAAGTATCCCACGACACGTGTCCCCAGCAACGTCGGGTGAAGTAGCGCGACGTAGCTGAGCTTATTAGGGTTAGCCGGGATATAAGTCGCGCGATGTCGCCAGATATGTCAGGCGAAATCGGCTGGCTTCGTTTGACATGTCAGTGACACAATACATGTCGTGGGACATTTTCTCCCCTAGTGTAGCCTTGGGTTAAAGGAGCTCAGTATACTTACAGACCAGGCTCCCCACCCCGCAACCTCCATCAATTTATCGTTCTTGTAGTCAATCTTCCTCATCAGGAGCACCTTCTTGACAGTCCTCGAAAAGGTGACAGGCTTGGCTAGAAACATGACGCCAATATCGAACCCTGTGCCAGCTGGGTCGTAGCTTTGGTGGGTCTCGTAGTCTATAACTGAACGGGTCATCTTTGCTTGTTGGAAGTGGGTGTGGCCCATCAAGACAGAGTATTTGAATCTGGAAAGAAATCAAGTAAAGGGAAAATTATAGATTGAAACTGTCCGAGATAGTCAGTAAATTGAAGAAAAAGGAGTAATAAATGTGAGAGTACTTTCTCTACGAAGTTGTGAGAATGCGACACTTAAGCCAGGTGTTTGTTTTTGTCATTTCACACAGCAAAGTATACTGTGCAAGGTTTTGAGCACTCTTCAAGAAGTATTGAATATTCTGCTTAAAATTTGAAGTAGTTGGAACAACTTATATTATGTTATGCCTTTGTCAGATCGAGAACGAATCAGATTAGCATCGGCTACCTCTAAATAAGCCTTCAAGGTATTTTCGCAGCGCAAAATCACATGTCTTAGGTAAGTCTAAGGCCGTCTTAATGCTAAAAGACCATGGTCTTCCTTGGGACATAGAAGTCAGCAGTCTTTTCGATCTAACACGCCAGTATGTATTATCTACATAATGAAGATTGCAGTAAAAATAGAATAATGACATTGAAGCAAAACTCCCCATACATGGTGCTCGTGAGCATTGCGAGAGATTTCAACCACGAATTCCAGAGGCTATAAGAAGTAATAAATGTTATATGAACTTAGGTCGAAACACGATTTTTTTTACAATTATTAAGGCACGTTTATACGACATTAGCAATTATTATGTATGAAAATTATAAAAAAAATCGTGTTTCGACCTAAGTTCATATAACATTTATTACTTCTTATAGCCACTGGAATTCGTGGTTGAAATCTCTCGCAATGCTCACGAGCACCATGTATACACAGATTCGAAAAGACTCACGAAGAAAAGTAATTTTTCATCTCAGTGATGTCGTCCAAGCAGTGAGCGGCTGTGAGAACCGTTTGTGAGCTGATGAGGGAACCGCCACAGGTGGCAGCTGCGTCATCCCCTATGATGGCCACGAAGGCAATGAAAGGCCAGTCCTTTATATCTGCCAGTCCGCCACCAACGATCTTTGGATCCATGTCGGCTGCTACTGTAGTTAGGAAGAAGATATGGAGGAGCATTTTGGCCTGGAATCTGGTGGAGGACAGTACCTGAAATAAATAGAATGGAAACTTGAGGTTTGCCGTTGTGGTGCCTAGTTAGAATAGCACTAACACCAAAGGGTTAGTCTATTGTGGGCGATATAGCAACCTGTCACTGCAATATCACGTTTGACCATCTGGTTACCCAGAAATTGCTAAACATGGCACTGGATTTTTGAATTCACGTGCTCTGCCTACCCCTATTGGGAATACAGGCGTGAGAATATGTATGTATGTGTAGAAACTTGAGGATCGAGTCTTCAATCAGTGACGTGGGAACTCAACGGCGTAGGATGGCTTAAAAATCAAGTGCCATTAAAATACTGTTCACTTTTTATTAGTCTCAATTAGGACTCTAATAAAGACAGTGTCTGGTCAGATGGAGATTTGAAAGATGATGTAATTCTGTTGCCGCTATAACGGCAAATAGTAAAAATGAAATGAAGTTAATAATGACGAAAATCCTTTACATGACATTGTTTGATACCAAATTTCAGTTTCTATTTCCATTACATTATAAATGTTATTTCCACGCGTTCTCAAGTAAGCAGTCGGTGAACGATTCAGTGTACCCAATTTTAGCTTTCAATTTAATATGAGGTTTATAATAATATTACACAGAAGAGACAACTTTTGCGTGTGCTCAAAATTATGATAACTCAAGATTCCTTCATAGTATGTGATCAAAGCTTCTGGTGATGGACAAATACCAGAACGATTGGACGTCGAGACGCTCTGGCACTATATCTGTGCCAAAAAATAAATCGTCTTTTTTGACGCAATAAAAACTAGGCCAAGTTTAAATCGATACGGACGTTTTAACGCGACAGTTTAAAATAGTAAGTTTCTTTGTTCTACAGCTATTAAAAGTTACTATGTAATTTGACATCGTTTCTGAACGCTTAACAAAAGTAAATTACAAGGCCGCGTGCTAAAGCAGTTAAAGATTTTTTTTAATTAAGTAACAAAAGTGTATGGTGTGTTTTAATGTCGGTCTATGGCTTTGTAGCTGCTGAATAAGGATGTCAATTTAAAAAATATGTAATTCTAATTAGTCAGCTAGTTAGATTATGGACAAATATGAGACATGGTGTGGTTTGTGGCTTAACAAATGAAACGTCGACAGTAAAATGGTAGAGATCATCAAACTTCCGGAGTAGAGCCTTGTGACGTCACGCCTAGGTAAAAATTGTACCGTGTAGTGACGTCACCTGAAACTGTTAAGTGTTGTATTATCGTTATTTTTGTTTGTCTAATATAAAAAAACGCGTGTTTAATATTTTTTGACAACATCTGACGGATTAAGTATTTAATTGTTTTTTAGTACTCTATCTCTTTCATTCATTGTGGCTATTTTTTTCACTAACAACCTACTGTTGGTAAAGACTTGAGTAGATAGAGGCTGCCTATTCTTCCTTTATATGTAAGACTAGACTCGGTTTTTTTCAACACTAGTCATTTAATAGAAGCTTGAGATAAAAAACCAAGTGTATATTTACAACTTTATAGATAGATAGATAGATAGATTTATTTATTTCCTTTTGAAAATTACATTGTATCCAAATTATATGTCAAACACAAGGAATTCACAAAAAGATCGTCAAATGGTAAAGAATAGTTAATAACTAAGTAATAAATACAATAACAAATTTATGTCAAGCAATAATGTAAATAATAATGTCAAGATCGCGAATTTCAAAATAAAATCAAATCACAAAATGTGAAAAATGTCAAAATCAAGAAATAAACGTTAAAAGTAAAATGTCAAAAGGTAAATAAAAATAGTAATAAAATCTAAAAGCAATTCACAAAAAGATCGTCGAAGTGTAAATAATAATGATAATGAATAATAAATAATGAAACTAAGATTACTAAATAATAACAATTCAAACACTGATGTCAAATTATAGTTACTGTAAGTAATCTTTTACACAATACAGCGATTTATCCAAGAGAAGTTCTTTGACTCGGCGACCAAATACCCTGTTTGAGCATTCACTTTTTAAGTCAGCGGGTAGGCGCTCATACAACCTAGGGCCAATGACGCGCGGGTTCTTGTCGAGCAGCGCCAACCTCCGCGGCACCGCTTGCAACCGCCCGGTCTGGCGGGTTATTCTCCCTGGGATATTGACGCGTTTGAATAAATTAATACTAAACCACGAAGATAGCATTAACTACGTGAGGTGTCGGGTTTAGAATAACACCTCTCCATTTCTTCCATGGATGTCGTAAGAGGCGACTAAGGACATAGGTTAAGGTATACTTTAGGCGACAGGCTAGCAACCTGTCACTGTATACCTTCCAACTTTAAACCTAATAAATATGCTAGAAGTGGCCACGAAACGTGAAATAGTCCCGGTTTTGTCTATTTAGCGGTTTTTATGCTCTGCCTACCCATTTGGAAATACAGGCGTGATGTATGTTTAAAAAATTCATAAACATTACGAACTATGCGGGGTAGGTAGATACAAGAAAGTGCCATTCGCTTCTATTCCCTTTTTTTTTCTAACTTCGTTCACTCATCCCTCTCGCTCGTACATACGGGCTTCCCGTTTCGATTACTTCAAATTTGACTACTCTTCAGAACAACGTTTATTTGGTTGATACACGTTCTTAGAGCGACTTGCCCTAACACACTTCCCTCGTAAATTTACTAAACTTATGTTTATAAAAACTAGCTTTCTGCCCGCGACTTCGTTCGCGTAAATTTCGGATTTTGGGGTCGTAGGTTTCTGAGCCTATTCATTACAAACAAACAATGTTTTCCTCTTCATTAGTGTAGGTAAATGTAGATATCTAAACCCAAATATTTAACAGAATCCTTTTATTAAATAAAATTTAGCCTATGTTACTCGTGGATAATGTGGCTTTCGAATGGTGCAAGAATTTTTAAAAACGGTCCAGTAGTTTCTGAGCCTATTCATTACAACCAAACAAACAAACATACAAACTAACAAACAAACAAAGTTTTCCTCTTTATAATATTAGTGTAGATGTACAATAAAATGTACTTACGCACATCACGCCTGCATTCCCAAATGGAGTAGGCAGAGCACACAAAACGCTATATAGACAAAACCATGATTCGTGACCACATCTAGCACATTTTAGGTCTTTTATTGGCCGGTATGATAGTGACAGGTTGCTAGCCTGTAGCCTTTACCAATTTCCTTAGTCACTACTTACTACATCCACGGAAGAAATGGAGAGGTGTTACTCTACACCCGACACCACACGGAAATACATGGCGAAAGAAATACACCAACATTTTACCTAAATTACGACAGTTTTGTTAATTGTTAATACAGTTCACAAGGTTATAATTTTTTGAATCTTTTCAATTAACTAAAAACTATTTTCAAAATACTTACTAGAAATCAGTGGTAATAATGACACGGTACTAAAGAAACGTCACAACAGCACTCACGGTAATTAACTCTGTCAATTAATTAAGATGGTTTTAATCAGCGTTAAAGTTTTTTTTGGGTTCCGTATCTAAAGGGTGGACTTAGGCCTCTTTTCCACGGACGGTTTTAAGCCGTAAAAAACTACGGTTAATTAACCGTGTGTCGACGCCAGCGCCGTAGTTCTGCCGTGTCCGTCAGCAAGCGTCCATAGTGATCCATACAACACTGTCGACCGTGTCTACACACGGTTAATTAACCGTAGTTTTTTTACGGCTAAAAACCGTCTGTGGAAAAGAGGCCTTACTGAGACTTTTCCGCCCATCTATCCGCTCATACGTCTGCCCGTCCGTCCGTTCGTCCGTACGCCTGTATTCGTAGTCTGTATTACCGTGGATAGAATAACACCTCTCCATTTCTTCCGTGGATGTCGTAAGAGGCGACTAAGGACATTTAGGTTGTGTTTTAGGTGACAGGCTAGCAATCTGTCACTATTTTACCTATTCCATCGGTTTTCGAACCTAAAATTATGTTATAAGTCGCTGCGAAGCGTGAAATTGGTTTTGATAATGTCACATTTGTGTGCTCTGCCTACCCCATATTTGGGAACAAAGGCGTGATTGTATGTTATGTCTATGTATTTCAATTGCTAATGTAACAGCATGAACTAAAATTAAAATAAAATAATTATTTACGGGGGCTCCTATACAACAATCGTGATTTTTTGGTGTTTTTGGGTTGACGTAAACGACGGTACAAGTGGACATATAAAATATTCCCAGAATATTAAGTTGTTATAAAGTAAACAATAAAATTTTAATGAAATTCAAGGGGGACTCCTGTACAAAACATAATTTTTTTGGCAGTTTATGGTACGGAACCCTTCGACTGCGAGTCTAACTCGCACTCGCCTGGCTTTTAGAGTTCCGTACCCAAAGGGTAAAAACGGGACTCTATTACTGAGACTTCGCTGTCTGCCTGTCCGTCTGTCGCCAGAATGTATCTCATGGACCGTGACAGCTAGAGTTGAAATTTTCACAGATGTATTTCTGTTGCCGCTATAACAACAAATACGAAAATCAAAATAATAATTAAGGGGAGCTTCCATAGAAAAAAACCGTTTTTTTTTGCCGTTTTTGGTACGGAACACTTTGACTGCGACTTCGACTCGCACTTGGCCGGTTTTTATATTTTTCGTCACTAGTGGCTGATATATCATGGGAAATCTGCCAGCCTTCGTTAGCTAGATTAGACGTCAATTTTCAACTATTTAACTATGAATCGATCAGGTTATAAAAATTATCCCAATACGATTCGGAGATGAAATTGAGTGTTTTTCAGCAATTTGCTCGTCAATGATGTTATTACAAGCGCGTAGCCTAAAGGAAAAAGGCCTAAATTGTACCCGTGGGAGTTACGGATAAGTCATTACACCCCGAGGGAGTTTTAAAATTTGAATAGTTAGTATAGGTAGGTAGGTACGTCACTTTAGAGTTCAAACTAAGAAGTTTACAAGTGTAAAAATAAAAATTAAACTATTAAGAGGATAGGAGTCGCAACACTTCTCCATACAAACGTAGTCCCCTGTTTTCTCCGTCAATAATGACATTAGAGCAAAAATTTTTTTTACGTTATATCTGTATTTGTTGTGGCTATGCCCCTATGATTTGCTTTTATCGATATTCTAAATAAAAAAAAATAGAAAATCGATAAAAGCAAATCATACAAATACAAATTTAATGAAAAAAATTTTTTTGCTCTAATGCCATTATTCACGGAGAAAACAGGGGACTACGTTTGTATGGAGAAGTGGCGCGACTCCTATCCTCTTAAAACTGAATGAACGGTACTATGAAACTTTGTTAAAATAATACTTTGGATGTGTCTCAACGCGTTTTTCAATATTAAGTATTTGTACATTTTTTAACCTCTTTGGCAGAATCTGGCTGTATGACCATTCGAATTCTGTACGAAACATACTTAGTTCTTGTCTATGATATATGATTCGAAAAAAAGTTACAGTCAATCCAAATGCACTAACAGCGCTACTAGCGCTAGTGGAACGGCGCGGCGCGGTGGCGTGACGTCATTCCTTTTCTGCTGTTAATTTTTCCCCGCAAATGTGATGAAAATCATTGTAACTCGGGCTGTAAAGGAATCACAAACAGGATTCTAACAGATTCTCGTTAGTAGTATTATTTTTCAGCAATTAATGCACAATGTACTATTTTCATCCTGGGGGTCGTAAAGCCTCCTCTAGGGGGTTGCGAGGGGTTCCAAGATTGAGTTAAAAGTATAATAAAAAACACCATTGTTGTTCCTTTGTAATCCTAAATTGTAGTACCAGAAATAAGGCGGTCGCTACTCTTTTTTAGTTACTATCTGGGTCGCACAGTGAAATAGTCAGAGAAATGCTGGTGTAGATCGGTACAGTTCGTCGGTTATTATGCTAGCGTTCTATGCCTTATGCTGGGTTTACACGGGCTTAGTAGCTAATGCTTAGTACTTGTCACTAACACTTGTCACAGGTGTGTAAACATGTTGTATAAGTGCTTAGTATAAGTTCAACTGCAAGTGCAAGTGATTAGAAGCCATTCCTATTTACTAAGCGACAAGCACCTACCCACAGCTAAAAATCTGCTAATACTTGTCACTTGTCGAGTGGTGTAAACATTTAATGACAAGTGCAATTTGATTAGTGATTAGTATATTACCTAGTCAAAGCTGCCGAAGTGTTTTGTTACTAATACTA
>BHDV01064272.1:0-23067 GCA_005406045.1 Adoxophyes honmai
TAGAAAAGTAAGAAATATTATTTTATTAAAAAAATATAACAGTTAAGATTATTAATTTGTCTATCTTTTTTCTATACATTGTAGTAACCTAACTTCTATGCATTTCACGTAACAACGTTCTGAACGTTTTTATTTTTTCCTGGAAAGTTGTCATTTTTCACTTGCACGTTTATTCGGTGGGGCCATCGATATGTATGTAAAGAGTGGCATATTCCAAAACTACTCGTTTGTAAGTGATAAACGCTTAATCTACGTCATACAAATGCTATTAGGTACCTACATATTATTATCTAGATCCGTCTCTTACATTACATTTCTACTTTACAACCATGTTTTTTTGGAATACCTTTTTCCCATATTTCATCCACTCCGCACCGGTAACCGCCGCTGTAGCGTGGAGATTTATCCCGCGATTTGACTGCAATTATTTTGTCGGATGTATAAATTACACCGCACCCGCGATACCACACAAAGAAAACTCTGAAGAAAAAGCTGTATTCAGAACAGCTGGAGCGTTCAGAGGACGCGCCGCAGCTTACAACAGACACGCCACTTTGAGTTAAGTAATTTTTTTAAAGACTGTACTTTTAGTGCATCGTTTATCGTTCTAAATAGGAGTTTATTATTATGTTTGGGTAATTGTTTGCTAGGTGTGGATGGGTTAAATTGAATTGAACCCAGTAGTGTTTTTTAGAACAGCTCACCATTTATTTCATTAGAGTTCTAAGAGGCGATTAAGGAACTAACCAATTGTTATTATTTTACCACTTTTGTCTAATTTCTAACTTAAAATTGCTCGAAAGCGTGAAATAATAGTGAATTATTGGATTGCAAGAGAAAGAGTTTTACTTTCAATTATTGATTCGTAATATGAGTTGTTTTCCCGCATTTTGTATTGTAGACATCTTGAAAACTGTGTGTGACAAACGGAAAACAAACAGCTGTGTGGCGGCCGGGTTAGCTTAATAAATACCTCTTCAAATCTTCCTGTCACTATCATACTTCTTTTATCTTCGAATCTAAAAACTGTATTGAAAGTGGCTATAAAGCGTGAACTAGTCACTGTTTTATTTACGAGTTTGCAGCGTTTCGTATGCAGACGTATCTTATTTAGGAATACAAGCGTAATACACGTAAGTGTGATATTAAAATAAAACAAGTTAAACACCAGTAAGCAATGATCACGCTGATATACTCTGCGCACGGTTCCTGCATTATTCATACGCGACAAAAGGTAATACTTACAAAGTGAAACGACCCCAGGTTAATAGAAATGCTTTAATGGTGTTTATACTGCCCTTTCCATTCAGATGTTATCTTTATGGAGGCCGGGATGACGGGATTCATGGTCAATTTTTGATATTTTCCTTGTGTTAGCTGAGGTGAAAGCTCGCTGAAAGACTCTTGAATAATAGACCTTTGTTTATTTTTTCTGCGTTGGGAGTTAAGATTATGAGTGTATGAAAAAATAGTTTTCGTGCTATAAGCCTGAAAATGGTTACTTACATCCTACCGTAAAACGAGGTTTCTTCAAACCTTGACATAGTTTTGTTATGACGTTTGTATTTTGAATTTTCGATGGCTCCATGTTTTGCAACTTTATAAATAAGCACATAATACCTAGTAAAACATTTTGTGTGAGATTGGATTTCGGGTAAAACGACTAAGTCTAATGTAATGCATGTATCTAATGCTATAGTTGCATTTGTTCCAAACCACTACACTATAGATTTAATCGTAATAAGAATGTCATTTACATAACAGTAGCCTATAAAACCTACCCCTTCGTCATCCCTACTCACCCCATTTTAAAGTGCCTTTAAAAATCATAACCTTTCTCTTAGCAAGACAAACATTGGCATCTCCCCTCCGGTCAACCCAATTAAACCGGATAGAACTGCTTTGATCCGGTTTGCTCACCGGCGCGTGCGCTCACCTGAAGAGGTAATTACGCCTTGACAAATCAGCATTGAGCCCATGAAGAACTCTGTCACAAGAAACCCTTGCGACACTTGAAGGAAAACGTAGACAAGTGCGGCAAAGGCTCACTGTGGTACGGTTCTACTGAGTACATGGATGAACTGGTCGGGGTATAATTTTATTATTGCTCTTTGGTTTTAGCTGAGGACTGGTAAAGTGGATGAAGAGTCTTTGATTCACGTTTAAAATGTTTGCAAGGATCGAACGAGTTTAAGCACTTGCGTGAAAAAAAAACTTCTTTTTTGATGTCGTGCATTTTGGTCTATGATAATAATAATGGGAGAAGTTAGCGCATTACTTTACCACGGGAAAAGCAGTGCGTGACCACTACCACTATTAAATTTGAAATCTTGCCAAGTTTGGTCCTGGAGACTAGCAACCAATCACTATGCTACCACTTTTACCTGTTTTTCAAAACTTAATTATGCTGTAATATTATTTATACGAAATATGAAGCGATCATGGTTTACCTGTGTGACGTTTTGTATACTCTACTCCATTTGCAAATACAGACGCGTAAGTACAGTCGCGAACCGGGATTGTTGAGCCATTTGTGTTGGCTATTTAGCCGTGTAATCAATGACCGATGTGACCGACTAGACGTTAGCTATTGGATTAGTATTGCACGACCAAGTTACAAACATAGGTAAGTGGCTCAACAATCCCGGTTCTCGATGGTACCTATGTATTTATAAGCCAGACATTAGCTCGGAAAATTACTGTGTTAAGTAGTACATTTTGTGGTAGGTATTTGGAGTATCTAGAACAAGGCAATCGATCAACCCACGCTAACCTAGTCTCACCCACGAGCCCGCCTACGATACACCTACCCAATTGCATATTTTCCTACGTAACTCACTCCTTAATATCATGAAGAAGAAACATTTTTTTTTAAGACTGAGGTCAATTTATTCTACAACTAATCCGTACCAATATATAAATGTGAAAGTGTGTTTGTATGTTTGTTTGTCCGTCTTTCACGGCTAAACGGAGCGATGGATTGACGTGATTTTTTAGGTAGAGGTAGTTTAGGGCATGGAAAGTGACATAGGCTACATTTTGTCTCTTCAAAAACCCCCCCCCATTTCCCTAAAGTGAGGAGTGGAAGTTTTCAATGTAGAAAGCTATAAAATTGGTATGTGTGCTATCTCTTCTGTGATACCCCGAATTTAACGCGAGCGGAGCCCGGGCAAAAGCTAGTATATTATACATATAACATTATATACCTAAATATGGTTCAGCGTATCAAAATACATACAATCACGCCTGTGTTCCTAAATAGAGTAGACAGATGATACAAAACATGACAAAACCAGGACTATTTCACGCTTTGCATTCACTTCTAACATTATTTCAGGTTTAAAAACAGATAGAAGGGTAGAATAGTGACAGGATGATAACCTGTCGATTAAAATATACCTTAGCCTTCCTTAGTCGTGGCATACGACATCAACGGAAAACAAGGAGAGGTGTTATTCTAAACCCGACACCACACGGAATTACGGAATTATAATTTAGGTTTAAACATAGAAGTAAGAAATTCAAGTGACAGTTGGCTAGCCTTTCGCCTAAAATGTACTTATTTAAGGCTACTAAGGAGTAGAGACTAGTGTCTGGATTAGAATAATACCTCTCCATTTCTTCTGGGGATGTAAGACACCTCTACCGGACCGAAGCGGACACCACACAGAACAAATACAGAGGTGAAGACAACTCAAATCAAACTTGACCAATCCTCGAGTTGGACCAGATTGTGAAAGTTCATGGTCATTTGATGCCATTTTTCAGCACAAAATAATGTAGCGGGCGCTGGACAGTGGGATGATATATTTGTTTGCTACCTCGGCGAGGAAGTTTGATTGAAGGCAGAACAAAATACGGTATCAATAATAAATGCTGAGGATACGCGCGGTGCGGCCGGGGAGGCTTGGCTCGTGGTAGTGTAAAAAATAGTTTTTATTAATGAGCTACTGGGTCATTTAAGAGAACACCTTCATTCATTGTCACTTATGGTTTAAAAGGCTGTAGTTTAAGTAATAGTTCTACAAAAAATGTTTTTAGTATAATTTTGATTGTTTGCATACTTATCTTATAAAACACGGATAACTCACGTTATAAATCGAGTTTAGCTCGACATGAGTGAGTCTCACGGTAGTTTAATGTTAAATGTTTGCATACTTATTTGAATTATGTGTATTATTGTGCACCTACTTACATTCTATATTTAATTTCACTTATTTTTTTTTTGTTTTTCTAAACTTTCTTTCTGTACGTACCTACTCTTATTTCACATGATTTGTCATTCTCTCGATGGTCATCATGAAGGAGATCCCTTATTTTCGTCTTTGTAATCTTGAAAGAAAAAACATAGAAATAAAAGCATTTATTGACATAAACAGAACAACGTATACAGAACAAGTTACAGTAACATTATGCTTAAAAGAGTACAGTACGCATTGTGCCAAAAGGTTCCCACTCAGAATGATGTCCGAAGGTATACTGTACTTGATTTCGTACCCTCACGTCTCTATCCTATGGGAATAAGTAGATACTACTTTGTACTACTACTATTATTTTACTTAATCCGCATTCATTAGTCTCTTCCCACATGCTCAACGGTTTCAGGTACTCTTGACCAGACCCTTTCCTAAAATGTCCCCAATTTTAATTAGTAACAGATAATGCAACAAAAATGTTCACTGAATCAAGTACCCATTGAATCGTGTTTTTAGAGGTAGATACCAAAAGTAATCAATTTTCATGAAGGATTCGTCACGAGAATTCGAAAATAAGTCACGAAGCGTGTCAGCTCTTAAAGATTACTATACACCTTACTAAAGCAAAATACTGTCCATAGACCACTTCAAGACGTCCCCAGTGTCCGCCTGATTTATCCCCAAAATGTATGGCGGGAATATGCTATGTAAATAACGGACATGACTTATGGCAAGATGGCCGCGGCGCCCGCTATTGGCCGATTTGTTGCGATCGACAGGCCGATGTTGTTTTGTTTTAATCCAGAATAATCAGAAGTAGTTTGTTTGATACAATCAGAATTTGTGTTGTAGTTTTTTGTTTATAAACCAAACTAGTTGATTTCGTTAATCGCCTTTAACGACACACACACGTTACTTAATACTGCTGGGAAAGGCAGAGCACACGAAACGTTACGTAGTAAAAACTAAAACTATTTCACAATCACAACTACATTTAGCAAAATTTTAGAGTTAAACGTATTGGACATAAATCCAATAGTGCTACACAGCCTGTCGCCTAAAACATACCTAAACATATTTCCTTTGTCACCCCTTACGACACTTTAAAAGGAGAGGTATTATTCTAAACCCGACACCATCGCGAAATGAGATGATGAATAAAAAATCTAAACTAAGACCAATGTAATTATAATCATCATTATTTTTAATTCGATTGAGCATTGCAAGTAGAAAATAAAAATGCCCCTGTATACCGTCACATTATGAATTAACAACCACTACAAATACCACAACACTTTCAAACTCCACGTAACTCGTCGGCCAGAACCAAAACAAGCGACCATCGCCGGACAGCCCTCAAACGGCACCGGCTTCCTGCCGGACAAGACGCCCGGCCGCCGGAAGCGCGCACGCATCCGCCCCTTTGACCTGCCTTCAGTCCACCCCAACTAATTACAGCGTTAAACTACCCTCAAGGAACCCAACTACCCTACCCGTCTTAAAGTTCGGTCTCAAATGGCCTGGCCTCGGGTGCTATGGCCGAGCAGGAAATGGTCTAAGACTTTGGTTGTTTGCTAGCGTGATAAGCAAAGGGCTTTCGAATGGACGCATTAGTGGAGTTAGCCCTAACCCCGTGTGAAAGTAAGCCTAGTGTACATCGAGTGGCAGTTATGAGGATTGGTCATTTTATTTTCTCGTTGATCAGAGCGATAGACTGATTTTGGTACCAGGGTATCCAAGGTCAAACTAATATTTGTCATATTGAAGAATTTCGGGTAATCGCAAAAATTCTCGTGTGGCCACGTGAAATGTCGAATAAAACACAAAAATTAACCTAAGTCGCCTCTTACGATATGCGCGTAAGAAATTGAGACTTGTTATCCTAAACGCGAAACCTTTCGGTGACACGGAGTAAGGTATTTAAGCGACCTTTCACAATTAGATTTATTTTTGAACCAAAAATACTGAAAAATACTGAAAGTGGCTATAAAACATGAAATAGTCCTTTTTTTCTTTACATAACATTCCATGTGCTCTTTCATTCAAGAATACTTGGATTTATCAGTTTCTTTATTTATCACTAGAAGAAAGACCCTTTGAAAATCGTGAACAATATTTTCGTTCTCACTGAAAGCAAGTGCCGTCCATACAAGTACCTTCCCGTCCCACCCTCTTATTAATTACTTAATCCCCCGTTAATGCTACCTCCGCTTTGATGTAGCCCTTAATTCAATTCAAATTTTAATCACAACACTTGCCCCCTTTTCTCGGACAATCGGTCCGAGTGTAAAGTTGCCGACTCCGAGGTCCGAGTTATGGGCTATTAAGAAATTGTTCTCACTCAAGAGTTATTTGCGTAAAGTTTCAAGCGCCGTGTGTGCCACCCCGAAGGGATTGCTGTTATGTACAGGGTGAACGTAAATTAATTTGGACGTAATGAAGACGTTTTGGTGTGAAATGTGTGCTAGGTAAAGTACTATAATATACTTACCCTAAATATGATGAGAAAACTCGATTTCAGACGTGTGTTAATAATGCATTTCAATACCTGACACAAATAATATTATTATTAAAGAGTAACAGTATACCGACGTCACTAGACTTCACTTTTTTGTTCCGCTCAACTAGATTGATCTGGGACTAATATAATGGCATGTAACAGTATACTAATGACTTAGTCTGGGGTATATTTTAATAATTCATCACAGATACAAGATAAATATTGATACGTTGTACGAATTAGAAGATAATATGAATTTACTTCCCACCTTAAAGCCATTTCTGCTTTTTCTTATTAAATGAAGTTTGAATCAATGTGTATCGACGTTTCATTCATACTTAAAATTCATCCCGTGTGGTGCCGGGTTAGAATAGCACCTCCCCCTTTCTTCCCGTGGGTGTCGTAAGAGTCGACTCTGGGAAAGGGTTAGTGTATTGTGGGCGATGGGCTAGCAACCTGTAACCGCAATATCACGTTTAACCATCTGGTTGCCCTGAATTTGCTGAACGTGACACTGGATTTTTGAATTCATGTGCTCTGCCTACCCCTCATGGGAATACAGGCGTGAGAATATGTATGTATGTTAAAATTCATCAAGGAAATAAAGTAAGCGTTTTATGATTTTCTATTTATTTTAATGTACCCTATAATGTCTGCATTTTCAAAATAAATCAAATAAAATTCAAAATGTTACAAAGACAAATACACACCTCCACGTTAAGCAGACACTCTTAGCCGAAGACGATTACCTTAAAATTTCTAGTTAAATTTAATTCCTAAGAAAAACACTCCGTATTTAGTTTTGAAGTCAAGGGTGGGCAATCGAGGTGTAGGCCGGCGTAGCGCGTCGGTCTCTGGTACCGCGCACTAATCTTGGACATAAGCTTCTCTGTGCAATACAGGGGCGGAAATGTCAACAATTTGTTGGATGTTCTTAGGTTTACACGGGCGTTCCTTAGTCAGCGGTCACTGAACTTCTTTATAAAATATAATCAAAAACAAATGAAAACAACTTTTGGGTTAGATGTAAACATTACCTTGAATGACAATGATGATAAGGTTCATTTGTGGTGTCGGGTTTAGAATAACATCTCCCCATTTTTTCCGTGGATGTCGTTAGAGGTGACTAAGGATATAGGTTTAGGTATGCTTTAGGCGACGGGCTTGCTAAGGTAAACGTCCCTGTGCTCGACACCGACCTTAATGTCATAGTAAGTAGTAAGACAGGTAACAGATGGGTGTCATCTACTGGGCGTTGAGGCGTCGAGCATTGGTACTTTTACCAGACCTGTCACTAACATACATATTTCATCAAAATTTCAACTTAAAATTATGTTAAAGGAGACCATGAAACGTTTTAAACATTCATTGTTTTATCTACGTAGCATTTAGTGCGCTCTGCCTCATTTAGCTACTTCACTTAAGAATACAGGCGTGATGTAAGTATGCATTTGTTTCCAGTTTTAAGAATCAGAATCAGAATCAGAACATTTATTGTTAAACTGTGTATGTTAGGTAGGTACATAACAACGAGTCTACTTAGGATAAAAATTAAGGTTGGTTTATTATTTTAGGCGTCAAGGTAGCAACCTAACATCCTTACTATTATAATATTATAAGTCAGAAAGTGAGTTTGTTTGTTCCGCTTTCACGCCGTAACTACTGAACCGATTGCTTTGAAATTTTGCAGACGTAATGATAAAAGTCCGGATTAAATAATAGGCTACTTTTTATCCCGGAAAAATTGATGTTCCCGGTGGAAAACGAAAATATAGTTTGCGTGATAGATCGATATCGATCGATGATAGATTGATATCGATCGATGACCGATCGATAGATGATAGATCGATGGCGCTGTGTGTCGTTTGAAACGAGAAGTTTTCTTATATAGTTGTGCTTTATACCGCAAACCGAGTTCCACGCGGGCGAAGCCGCGGGCGGAAAGCTAGTTATTAATAATTAGCTATGAAGATGTAGAAACACTTTTAATATACAGTGTGTATTTTTGATATTACCTCAAACCTTAATTTAACGTAGGTTTAAGTACAATTAACCGATATCGCAAGATAATTTTAAGTTAGTCTTAACCAGTAAAGCGTAATTAATTTCTAAAAATTTATCAAGCAGCGATGTATTGCGTACACTTATTTGACAGAAAGAAGAAAGGGATCTAATGTTTTATTGTGTAGCTAATTATCGTTAGGTACGTATTTCCTGCATATGAGATTAACTACTTGGCAGCTAAAGCCGAGGCATTATGGCGTTTAAACATTTCATTTATGTTAAATTAATAAGTCAAATAAAGGCAAGGAATTCTTGTTACAAAACAATACTTACTAACCACTTTAGTTTCAAACAAATGTCTTGCACTGAACAAGTCACATACATTTTAATTGCATACTACCACGTCCTTTGAATTCTTCTGAAATTGATAAAAAACCTATGATTCTACTATTGAATTACTATTATTATTTTAATTTATTAAGCACTGTAAAAAGAAGATAAGTAGTAAACATTACAAGTCAATTGACAAGATAACGTCAATGACACACTTCAACCATAAACCTGCCACAGAAATCGCTACCTATTGAATACTTATAAATAGTTTGTTCAAGGAGTATTAATTTTATTCACAAATGATTTTAAGTTAAAATACAAACTACCAACCTTATGATAATTAATTTCAGCAAACTCAGGTAGTCTGTTTACTGGCTGGTATGAGAATGATGACATTAAAAAAATACAATTGAAAGAAAAATGATTTGTTTTGACGTAGATTGTCTCGTAAATCGGTGTGCAGCATGAAAATAACCGGGAATTTTTTTCGCGGACTATCTGGACTGACGAAACGGAACGGTGTATGGAATCAGCGGAATACCCACTAAACCCTCACGTTTTGAACTAAACAGGCCATCAGTACCGCTGGTCAGTGAGTGTATGGGCGGCAATCCACGGAGATCGCATCATCGGGCCAGTTTTCAATGACGAAAATTTTAACGGCGATAAATTTCTCGAGCTGATTAATGGCACTTTAGCCGATTATGTTAACGCATTACCGGAAACTGAACGTGCAGCAGACGTGGTTGTAAATGAATGGTGCTTCTCATCAGTTTGCGTCCGTAATGCATTGAACGCTGTGTTCCAAGACCGATGGATGGGATGGTTTGACCCCGTCGTTGGCCAGCTCGTTCGCCAGACCTCACGCTTCTTGACTTCTACTTATGGGGAGCGGTAAAAAACGAAGTTTATTCCCAACCCCGAACGACTGTTGAACAACTGCGAGAAAAAATTACAAGTTGTGACAGTTGTGACGTCACGCCATCAAGGCAAGGCAAAGTAGTTAGTAGCGATACATTGCGTGCTGAATTATTTTATAAGGAAAAAAAAAAATGGAGTTGAGAGTTTTTTTCCTGCAATATCAGATCGTATCACTAACGCCACCGTCTGGTTAAAATTTGAGGTAATATCAAAAATACACACTGTAGAAACGTTAAGAAAACCAAGTATTGTACTAACTTAATTTAAATTATTTTATAAACACGCACATACACACGCGCACACGCACACACGCACGCACACACACACACACACACACACACACACACACACACACACACACGCACACACGCATTCTTGTTACAAATAAAGTTGATTAATAATTAGTTATTGGTGTAACATAGAAATATAGTTGTAAGTCTGATAAACCATTTTGTCATGGAAGAGTGGGGTTAACTGAATTACGACCTAACCAATCCCTACACTAAAACTAGTGTTCCTATCCCAATATCTTATTCACACAAACTGCCGAAGATCCAAAATAGATTAAACAGCAAATTGTGAAGTCCACCGCGGATTAGCACTCTGGACCAACTTGCAACTTACAAGTTAAGGGACGAAACCGTTCGTAACCAATGCGACTGTAAACGCGATCAATAGAATTACATAAGTAACCAATAATGGTTCAGGCATTTCGTTGAAGACGTTTATAGTATACAGTCATAATATAATCTCACGCCTGTATTCCCAAGAGGGGTAGGCAGAGCACATGAATTCAAAAATCCGGTGCTACGTTTAGCAACTTCAGGGTAACCAGATGGTTAAACGTGATATTGGAGTGACAGGTTGCTAGCCCATCACCCTCAATACACTAACCCTTTCCCAGAGTCGACTCTTACGACATCCACGGGAAGAGAGGGGGAGGTGCTATTCTAACCCGGCACCACACACGCACGAGGACGGGAACGTTTATCAAATTTGATCTACGATCAAAGTCCTTGAACTATTTGGTAACATTCTTACACAACATTCGCCCTTCTCGATACATATGTAGCTACCCTAGCAACACTTATTGTCCAGTAGTAAAACTTTTTCCACAAACGTAAAAATGTTTTGCTTCGCGCTACCGAAGTTTTGAAGATCGGTTGCATAAACACAACTTCCAACTTTCTCTCTGTGGACTTTGGTCCCCAGGCATAACAGCCTGGAGAGAGATCTCTCTATTGGAGAAATACACACAGTCATATTGAAGAACCCTCATACGAGGTCTAATAACTCCTGCATTGGTAACGGTCTCTTTTGGAACTTGGGCTAGCGAGTCTAGACGCAGGATAGTCGTACTGGTTAGAACATTGGCTCCGACCTGAAGTTTTGTCAGCAGCAAGTTGCGACCAGTTGAGAAGAGTCGCGAATAGAAGTGGGCTGCGGACAGCCGTAATTATTGATAGGCTGGAGCTAGCTCCACTCCGTTATTCTTGATTTGCAGCACAGCATCTTGTACTTAACATACCTAACTTACTTTTTTCATGAGTAACTCAACCCAGAAGTTACAAGTTTTTTGCTAAAATTATACTTATGACACCTACTTACGAGATGTTTTTAATCTACAATCAGTGCATTGAATTATCAGAAAGTTTATTTTAGTGTGCTTACAACGGTATTTACCTTACTTTAAGCTCTGTTACCTGCCTTACAGAATATATCCAGACTCAAAAATCAATCCGACTGATTGGAATTGCGTTAAATTTTTATCTCTAAATATAAAAAAAGTTTGTTGAAATAACGGAAGCGATAGATACACAATACTCACAAGTTTTGACATTGCCATTTTCGCTAACGAATGCTCGCGCACTAAAACCTTTTTCGGGTCTATATAGTGCAGAGGTACTCTATGGCCAAACGATTGACATAAAGAGTCAGTCAAGATATAAGTCTGCTCCTTCATTTTCGTCCGCTGTGATCTTTTATTAAAAAATCCGCAAATAATATAACGAAGAGCTCCTGACTCCTCGACATACTTAGCATCCACCGCGCCGGAGCTCCAGCCATACTCAGGTGAGTGCCTTTGCACTGTCCAAATTTTCCTTTAGACCCGCGAGCCCCGGCCTTCTTTTTTTTCTCCCGCTCAAACAACGAACCTTGCTAGTATGTACCAAACAGATAACGTAACTTCTAAACCTTTGTAAAGTGCTGTGCGGCGGTTATCTCGATATTAGCAAATAGCAATCTCGTGCAGGTTGAGTTCGCTGAGGTTGGCGCAGAATTTAATTAATAGTACGGGCGAGCGGCCACCTTAAGATGGCTGACCGGCCTTGCGTTTGACGGGTGCTACCTACTCTAGCATAAATGACTACACACATAATACATACCTGCTACTAAATTAAATCCATCCAGAACGAACACCATTTAATTTGGTGCAAATGGTGTTTGAAAAATTATTCTAAAATAATACCTCTCTTTTTCGTCTGTGCATGTCGCAGGAGGCGACTAAAGAAACAGGCTAGCAACCTGTCACTATTGTAACTCATAATTTAAAATCTAATAAATGTGCTAGAAGTGGTTACGAAGCCTGAAATGGCCGTAGATTTGTCCACGTGGCTTCGTATGCTCTGCCTTCGATCTACTTATGTAACGTAACGAAAGTAGTATTCGGTTCAAGTGTGCGTTTTAGCTCCAAATAAATGCCTATATGCAACCGAGAATCATTGAAAAGATCCGTCACAAAGAAAGTCATGCATTTGCATGAGCCGTGATCCATACAGCCACGTGCCCACGAGGGCCCACGGCGACTAAGGAGACAATTACACCGGCGTCCTCCGGTATACATCACCCGACTGAGCGATGGCCGTCCTTAAAGCGACTCCGGCGCAAGATATAAGCGTAAACGGGTTTATTTTAAACCATTTTAACCGGATTTGTTTTTGATAAAAAATATTGAAATGTAGATATAGTAAATTATAGCCACACAAAGTAACAGCAGGACTCAGTGCGTTGAAATAAAGTCCATCAAGCCGACTGACAGCCGCTGCGCACTTTTATTTCTTAAGTTATTATAGAAACGTGCAGTAGACTTATAGTAGGTCCCTAAACTTATACACATAACGTACACGTATACGCATTGATACATCCAATTTGCCTCTAAATGACAGAAAGTGTAACAATAAAATGCTTCTCGTCTGTTACGATCAATTAGGAAATCAATGGCAGATCTTATGGGGAAATTCTTTTAACGTCTTTCATTGTATCCGCTCAACTGATAGACACTATTTTTGAGCTCTACTTTAGTAAATGTATCGCTTTTGTCTTCTCCCTTCACCCTCCGACGCATGGGTCCGAAGGGCCGGCGGAAAAAGGCCCTCTTTACCTTCCAGTGGAACTAGTAAATAGTCGGATTAACTGGCCCCATAAATCAGGAGGCCCAGCAGTGGACTGACCTGGCCGACGCTTGCGATGATAAGATTGTTTCACCCGATAAGAGGTAAGTTCTGGTGTTTGTCTTTGATTATCTTGACGTGTTTATACCAGAGGTCTGCGATTCATTGGGAAGGCTAGTTATGTTTATTATTAGCTGTTAAGAGTCTAGTGGTTTCGAATTTAGAATAACATCTCTCTATTTGTACGGAATAATCAACTAGCAGCAGCAACAAGCTAGCAAACAGTCACTTTTATACCTCTAAAAGTGGCTATGGAATCTACGTAGCGTTCGGTATGCTCTCCCTACTTCACTTGGGAATAAAGGCGTGATGTATGTATGTACGTTTATATCGCAAATTATTATGTTAAGTATAACTACCTAAGGTGATCACCTCAGTTCCATCACTAAACTCATTTAAATTAAGACTCCGAAATTGGCTTCTCGAACACGCATTCTACACGTTCGATGAGTTTATTAAGTTTAGACACGATAGTGTATAATATAATAATTGATTAATAATGTAATTGTTAGTAATAAGTGACATTGTTTTATTGTTTTTATTGATATTAGCTTATTTTTACTGATTATTTTAATTTTAATTAATTAACAAATTCAATAATTATATTCGATGAATTATAAAATGACATGTAATAATTAAAATATTACCAATAAACGAGTATGAGTATGAGTATGTATAGTGTGTACCAAGAAATCCTCGCAACTTACACGAAACAAAGGCAAAAGCAAGTTATCCGACATCCCCCCTCTTCGCAGACAACTAACAAAATACTTACACTAACTTCACTACACCTCCCATCCGAAACGCGGCTCCGACGCTTACAAGTATAAACCGAAAGCAACAAGACAATTACCGTTCCCCGTGCAATTAGCGGCAGATCGCTTCCATCTAAGAAGGTGATTCTTATTATTTTTCCTCCCCCTCGTTAATTAGAAGGAGTATTTTATTATGGCCAATTTGTCGGGTACCTGCCAGATTGCAGGGGATCCAGTTCCGGCGATTTGTTTGGGAATTTTTCGCGTGTCGGGGGGAGTAAGCGATGTTGATGTAAGAAATTTCTTAATTAAATTGAAGGATGAGTGGCGATTTAAAATTGATTGTTTGGGAATTGGAGTCGGTTCGTGTAAGGGAATTAAATGTTTGTTATTGTTGTAATCGCGTCTTTTCAAGTTTACAACGTTCATTGGTATAATTTTTTTCGATGTTTTCGATGATTTTCTCTTGTTTGACCGCACTTGGTAGTATTCAAGAGTTAGTTTGCGTCTCTTCTGTGGGCATAAAAAAGTTAAGGGTTTACAGCCAATAATTATTGTATAAATTATAAAAATGTATTTAGTACGCCTTCATACATAAAATATAGAAGTGGTCTCTTCTATGGACATAACATTCATGGCTTGAAAAATCCAATCTCACGATTTGTTCACAATTTTGATTTTTCCTTCTACAATTATTGACTTTATTGTCAACAGTCAATTTCTGACATATGTATTTACAGACGAGACGCAAACTAACTAACAGTCATTTATGAGTGACCCTAAAAGAAGGCAAAGCGGTCATGTCGGAGATCTACAAAGTCGTTGAAACGTTTGTATAAGAATTACACCTACAGTCAAATGACGAGGCACTGTCAAACATATCAATTTAAAAGTTTAAACTCCGTCAATTGGCGCGAGGTATCATCTCGGCTAATCACAATAGTTAGTGGCTAAGGCCTGACATTCATGTAAGCGATGCGACACAGAAAACATTTTCTAACCTAATAATTTTAAACAAAAAAAAACCGACTTCAAATTTGGGCTATACTGAAAACATTTGTCTAATGAGGGTGACCTTCCATCACCAGCTGGCCTCACTAATTACTGAAATTATAATTTCCAGTCTGCAGGTGCATTCAGTATTGAAAGAATTATCCTTCAACTCCTAAACATTAAGGAGTTGACCTTCCATCATCAGCTCAGTCATATTGTTTTTACTGCCTAACGTAAATACTGGTGTAGCTTTGAAAAAATAAATGTACTAAAAAGATAACCTGTGCCTATAAACAAGATATGCTGACAATGGGACCACCTGGAAACTATATTCTTTCAAACAAAAAGAGAATTTTCCAAATCGGTCCAGGCGTCTTCGAGTAATCAGCGAACACACAAAAATATAAATAAAAAAAACAAAGATCCCGACGAATTGAGAACCTTCTCCTTTTTTGAAGTCGGTTAAAACACAAAGTCAAAGAACCTTTGGTTGTCGAATCAAACTATTTGTATAAATGAGTAAAGATGCTTTCATTTGACAAACAGCGAGAAAAAGTTATTCATGTGTGTCTTTTCTAGACATTGAGAATTCATGAGCCATTCCCATATCTTTAATTTTATCAAAAACATCTAATCTATAATTTAAGGATTCAAATCTTTGGCGGAGTTCTACAGGTGACCAATAATATATTGCTGTCTGACCCACCTTAGAATGTCGCCGCAATAGACATAACTAAGAATTCCTTTGTCAAGCAATGCAATGCCACTATGACATTTACTTTTAATATACCTATTCTATGGTTGGTAAAGAACCAATTGCACCCATTGTACATCCAGCAGCGAATACTCTACTTGATAATAAATGTTAAGATATTACCAAGTGGAAAAGATTTTAAAAAGGAAGTCTTGCTACATAGATCGAATTAGAAACAATCCTCAAAGAGCAACGAACCCAATGGACGGAGGACCCAATAGGTGAGTCAGTGCGTTCCCACGTAGCGCAATTGGTGAATTGAGGAGCTGCGTGCGCGCCGCCGTTGACCCTGCCCGCTCTTAATTGTCCTCTACCTAAGACAGAGGAAGATAAGGAGATGCTTTCTACCTACAGAGATCTTAGGAAACTTTTTATAATTCAAGTGGCTGATAAGTTGTACTTGTGCCGCTTTAAATCTTTTTACAAGAAAGATTATGATTATCAATTATTATATTAACATCCACAACATCATGCTCAGAGCGTCCCTTTTGGCCAAGTTTAGCACAGAATTATACTTACTTTATTGCATCATCATCATAAGCCTTTATTCGTATACAGCTGGACATAATTATGCCTCTCCCATGGCACGCCACTCAAAACTCGGTCCTCTGTTTTCCTCTTCGAACCACTTTTTGCGGCCGAATAGCCCAGCGGTTAGAGAACCTGACTGTGAAGCTTGAGGTCCCGGGTTCGATCCCCGGTCGGGGCAGATGTTTGTATGATGAATACGAATGTTCGAGTCTTGGATGTTTATCTATATATAAGTAAGTTTAACATCTAGTACCCAAACACAGGCATTAAATTGCCTACTTTGGGACTAAAATTAAAAAATTGTTTTTCCGTGGAGGCAGCCGGTATAACTGTCGAAGGCGGATTGTATAATCCGCCGTTTTACATAACGCCTAGCCGTTTTGCAAAACAGCGCCGTTTTGTAATACGGCGGCTCAACGTTTAGCCGGATTGAATGCGGCTGAACGAAAAACCGCAGAAATGAATTCGGCGCTAAACGTTATTCATTACGGCTAGGCATAATGTAATACGGCGAGAGATTAGCCGCCACTTTGTCGTTTTTAGTTCAGATTTTTAACACTCGTGGCGCTGCCTAACATAAACAGTAGAGGATTTAGAGATTATAATAGGTTAGGTTAGGTTAGATTACATTAGATTAGGTTAGGTTAGGTTAGTTTATTTTATTTATATTTATTTTATTTAGCATTCTTTGTTTTGTAAGTATTGTTACCCTACAATTTTAGTAGTAGTACAATGCGGCTAAACGTGGGCCGCCTTTTTGAAGAACGTTTCGCAACTACAATCCGGCTGAACGTTGAGCCGCCGTTTTACAAAACTGCGCTGTTTTGCAAAACGGCTAGGCGTTATGTAAAACGGCGGATTATACAATCCGCCTGCGACATAACTATTGTCCCAAGAGATTCAACGCCCACTTTTGATTAGTACGACGGATATCTATTTATGATTATGTTACCACCAGGTGACTCAGTAATTCGCTCACCTCGATCTTAAAAAAAGCAAGTTAAAATCATTACGGAATTCCATGTAAGTACAGTCATCACTGATGGAACCACACAACATACAGCAACAAATTCTAGTGAGAGACTTCAGGACCACCATTACTTTCTATCGTGTCCGGTCTTTAGTGGGGGCAAAATCTTAATATGATTTATCAGAGTGCCATTGTTTTGGTACGGTCAAGGACAATTCATGAGCCACCATAGAACCTTTTCAAAGAAAAAATATTGCGATTTGCCTTGATAATTAACGGGATGTCACTAAGACGTTTACTGTGAATTGATTCCATGGTGGCTCATGGATTAAAGTCCTTGACTGTACAATTTCTTCTTTTACGAGGCAAAAATCAAACTGTTCCTAACTTTCTATTAAATATTATGCCACGCCACACTCAGAGACATTAAGTTTGAATTAAAAGCGCTCTCTGCCTTCCCTGTGCAGTGTTGATGAAGTGGCGTGCCAGATAGCTCCCATGAAGCAATAACAGGAGTGCCTGAGTCACGCGTCCCCGTCAACGTTTCTGGGGACCCGCGTAGCAATTACATTGGTATTTAGAAACCTGGAATGATGAAACAAGTCCTTCTTATTAACTTTTGCAGACGTAAAATTCAGTGGCTAAGTTGAAACAGGTGCAGGGTTTTCACAGCTCTGAGATGATGGATTTTTTTTACCGATAATTACGAAAAATAGCATGGAAATAAAAAAAGAGTTGGAAAATATCTATGTAAACATAAAAATGTATTTTTTTTGCTGATGCTTTTCTACAACTGTTTTTAGTCGACGCTGGCTAACTCGTTAAAAGAAACTGAATAACGAAACTTGACACATACTCGTACTCGTAGGTCTTGCCTAGTTCGGGCGCCATTCAAGTGTATCAACGCCCTAGTGCTGCATAGCAATAAGTTCTATACTCTTACCTACTTAAGTGGTGGAAGAGGAAATAAATAAACTTATTCTTATTCTTCTACAAAATAGTTTAAGTTAAGGTATACATATTTTAGACGACAGGCTAGCACTACGTGCCAACCTAAAAAACTATGCCAAAAAGGCCACTAAACATGAGATACGGTTTCGTCTGCATACCCCATTCGGGAACACAGGCCATGCACATTATTCTTCATTCAAGAACAACCAGCCAAACAATAACACCCATAAATTGGTACGAACGATGAAGCAAGCGCCGATAGGTGCGCAAGAGCATCGCACTCAATTACTGGGCTCTGAGTGGGCCCTATCTGTCACCACTGCGTCGGCGCGGTTATTAATGCCGCCTTTATGGCTCGCTGGCCCATTAAAATGGGAGGACCGGGACACTTGCTTGTGAGGAGTTTTATTTGTTTGGGTGTGATAGTGTAAGTGGCTTGACTGCGCGGTAGGATGATTAAAAAAAAGTTAATTAATCTCCAGAACGAATAACTGCCACACTAGGCTACTAACAGCCAATGCCAACTATACATTGGTGGTCAGACATTGTTCCCTGTTTAGTTTTGGTAAGGACCAAGACTAAACAGGGAACAATGTCTGACCTAAGGAGGTGTCCACAGAAATAATTCGAATCCTATTCAGTGTAATGGGAGTGGTATGTCTATAAAGACAAATTGATATTAATAAAGTAAAAATACATGAAATTTTAGGACAATTCACACCAATTGACCTAGTCTTCGACTAGGCAACGGCTGCACGATAGACACTAGACAATTCCTTGCCTACGTTTCTAGGTCCTATCTATCGTTGCAACGACGTGTAAAACATTATTAATTATAAGGAAAACCAAAAGCAAAAATGCACAAGATCAATTACTTTCTCTAAGCAGAATCTTAGACTTTCAATTCTCGTTCAATCGATGGTATATTCCATGAGAGACATAAATCGTGACTTTCGCAATCAAACATAGTTTATCCTGAAATTGACCATTGACGGTTTAAAAATGAACGAGAACACATTCACAACAATCTGTGACCCTTAATTAAAGTTTTAGGAAGTAACCAATCATTGAAACATAGTTCTATATGCCTATCTTTAATTCCAACAGTTAACAAGGTGGCAACGACTCGTTCATTAAAAAGTATGCGGCCAATAAAAGGAGTGTGTACTCGACACATGCGCGGTGTTCTCACGCGGTTAGAACAAGTGGCTGGCAGAGATGCATCTAACTACTTAACACCTCAAACTGATTATGAATAAAAAAGGATGTCACCAATGTAATAGGAAAATGAAGTACAGATGAGTAGACGGTTGGTATGATTTCAGACTCAATTGCAAACAACAACAGACGACGTGTCTTTCGATAAAACAATATTAAATATTGACGACATGAGGCTGGTGACACGTTGTCGTCAATTTTTAACCGACTTCAAAAAAGGAGGTATTCAATTCGGCTGTATTTTTTTTTTATGTATGTTACCTCAGAACTTCTAAACGGGTGGACCGATTTCGATGGTTTTTTTTGTGTTTGATAGCAAATGGCTTCCCATTGGTCCCATTTTAATTTCATCAAAATCTAACTAGTAGTTTTTGAATTATCCTTAAAATAAAAAAAAAATGTATGGGCATTCGGGAATTTTAGTCCGAACTTACATTTGTACATACTTACATACCTACATACAGTCACGCCTGTATTCTTAAATGGGGTAGGCAGAGCACACAAAACGCTACATAGACAAAACTATGTCTATGTCACGCTTCGTGGCCACTTCTAGCACATTTTTTGTAGGTTTTGAGTTAGCAGGTATGATAGTGACAGGTTGCTAGCCTCATAGCCTGTCGCCTAAAATTTACTTTAACCTAGGTCCTTAGTCGCCTCTTGCGATATCCACGAAAGAAATGGAGAGTATTTTTATGTGTATTCGCTGATTACTCGAAGACGCTTGGACCGATTTGGAAAATTATTTTTTTGTCTGAAAGGGTATAGTTTCCAGGTAGTCCGATTGTCAGCATATCTTGACCTGATGATTTAATATGAGGGAAATCGAGGGCAACCCTCAAATTTTATAGGCACAGGTAATGATTTTAGTACATTTTTCAAAACTACACCAGTATTTACGCTTGGCTGTAAAAAAAATATGATTGAGCTGATGATGAAAGGTCAACTCCTTAATTTTTAGGAGTTAAAGGATAATTTTTTCGATACTGAATGCACCTGCAGACTGAAAATTATAGTTTCAGTAATTAGCCAGGCCTGCTGCTTCTCAAGCGTTGCATTTCTGCTAATGCTTGTTCATCGTGGGGTTTACTTAACAGTTTAGAGGGTTCTAAATCAGATAGAGCTATTCCTCCTAAAGCCTTGAATCTGCTGAGACGTATACCTACTTGACCTTTAGTAAATACGTACATAAACAGAAGTTTCCTTTCAGGATAAAGCTAATTTGAAGTCGGTTTTTTTTTTGTTTAAAATTATTATATAAATCTGAAATTGACAGACAATCTTAAAACAAGAGTTGTACATGTATAAAGATATTCTTCACATAGTAAAGTATTTCTAACAAAATTTAATTTTGGAATTATACCTTAACTGTTTAGGTAGTTAAAACAATGTAAACAATCTCGACATGTCTTTTCGTTGAAATACCTACACAGTCTAAAAATGAAAATCTTTACACTATACAATTCAATTACCTATGAAACTAAATTATTTTTTCATACCTAAATTGTAAAATGTAAAGATTTTGATTTATAAAGTGTACCTACGTTTAAATAAAAAGACACGTCAAGATTGTTTTTATTGTTTTATCTACCTAAACAAACAAGGTATAGTCGCTCTTTAATCTTGAGCAAAACAAAAAAGCAAAGTGACTTATTCGAAGGCAATATTTAATTCTAGTTTGATTGAATAGATACTAAGTTACACTAGGATATCGGTTTGTTATTCCAAAGACTTGTTGACCTGTTTGCCTATTTTTATGATGAATGACGATGAATAACTTTACTCTTTACCAGTGACAAGCGAAGGATTCGGTTCGTAAACTTACAATTGTAGGAGTCTCGTTCGTATACCTCTTGTTAGTGGCAACCCCATCGCGGCGCTAGTGGCAACCCCATTACTGTGTTGGCAACACCGTTGCGGAAGGACGATCGTGGTGGGGAGAACCTATAAAACGGCCGGCTCGCTCTGGATGGATCACCTTTTGCTGGCACCGAAGGCGATCGCTCGTTACCTACATTACGTACCTGTACTTATTTGAATTTAACGGTTTTCCTAAATTTGTAAATAGCTTTAAGTTAAGGAAATTATAATTATTTGTGTGGTTTATCGTTGTTCTCATTAAAGGTACTCCTACCTCTACTAAAACTCAATTATTACATTATTAGACTCACAATCACCATCAATCAGACTGACTAAATTTTCCTGTACATAAATTTTGAAGACGTTTCCTTCCTATCAAAACGAAACCGATTCCAATCGCAAACCTCGCAAATGAAACAGCGTGACCGCTCTCTCGCATGATTCTTTGCCGCGGTGTATCGAGGTCACATGTGCGCCTGTGAATCACATCGCACCGCTCATTAGCCCGGTGATTAGTAAGTACCTCAGCACATCTGCTCCAGTGGGAAGCCGACTGCCCGCCAGTCCCACGGCTGGAAAAGCTATCAACTTCGCCGGCTGTTTTTTTAGCTGCTAATTTTTATAATAAACAATAGGCTGGATCAAAAATATACTAATTAGTTCGTTCGTTAAATTATGAAAAATTGAGACACGTGTTTTTTTGCTCAAGCAAATATTTAAACATCGACAAAGGTAGGTACAGATCATCAAACTTGTGCGGGGGCTTATAATTGCGACGTCACGCCTTGGTAAAAATTGTATTTCGTGGTGACGTCACTCAAAAGTTCAGAGCACTGTATCCTCGTCATTTCTTGATTGTCAAATAAAAGACAAAATAAAAGTACAATAATTATTTTTTATAGTACCTACCTACAACTGACGGACCAAATAGTTTTTTTTTAGTCAATTACCCAATTGCACAAATTAATTGATTCAAGGGTTCCTGAAATGTTTTCTACAGATCGGTACAGGCCTATATCTATAAGTAGACTTTTTATAACTAAAGCTTTGTCAGTGAAATAAAACGTATACCTACACGTTTTTATATCGATATTAAATCGTCATGAGCTAATTCTTAACCCATCATTGGGAGCAACGGTGGCAGTATAACCACAAGATGGCAGTATAAGAGCAGATGGCCAATGGTCGAAAAGTGCTCGAGTGTATACCAAGAACCACCCTTAAGATGCACGCACAACCTTGTAAAGGTTGCCAAAAGACGCTAGATGTAGGTACGTCGCTTCCAACAGGTACTTATAGAAGTCTTAAGTTCAGCAGTGGACGTCTTATGACTGAAATGATGATGATAACGAAGCATGGCGAGCTAAATTCGATTTAGGTTGTGAGTTATCCGTATATTTCATAATGTGTTTTTGTACCTGAATCACATAAAAACATTCATATACCTATATCAAAACAAGTTGCATTATTTTACTGTGACTGTGATGGAAACAATGCAGCAAGGCAAAAGATAGCAATATGTACGACAAGTAATGAAACAAATGCAGTTAGGTACGGGAAAAGAACAGTTTCTGTAGAATCGCATGTTTGTAACCGCTTTTCGTCGGAGAGCATGAGAGACTTTGGGCA